>JAHZMV010005501.1:0-19612 GCA_027743765.1 Coecobrya sp. COE2
AATTAGTCATACAATGCAACATGAGTCCACTATACGACACAAAAACTGCTGTTGGGAGAGTTAAAATGTGTCTACTATAGGAATTGTCCATTACAAAGGGTATAAGGGATTTTTACATAGGAATTTCGTCGGGAAACTACTTTTGGTACCGTTTAGTGGGAAGTCTCTTATATGCGGTCTCTTACAGCGGGCGATCACTGTATGCCAAGAATTATACAATAACACATCCCATTGCAAAGATAACGTTGAATATAATTAAAGTTTGTTGCCATAATGGTTTATTACGGATTCTGAATGCGCACATTATCACTTTTAATTCATCATGTAATGTCCATATTTGATGTTACCGGTTACATTGTCCAATTGATATACAGTAACAGCAATGGTTCTTGAACTTACTCTGTAATACATCAAAATGTGCCGATACATAGTAATTCATGCTTGTACCGTCATACCCCATAGCTTTTGGTTATATTACTGAAACTGAAGACGCAACTCTACGCCTTACAACATAGTGGTCATATATACCTCTACCTACTTTAATAGTATGTAAATACACAAGTGTTGGTACAGTATTCAATAAAACTCGTCATGATTTATGTAATTTAACTGTTGGTCCGAAATTTTGTATTCCAAGACAGCTGCAAACTCTTGTCTCTGTTTATTTAATTATACAAAGAACAATACATGGCTTGTGTGCTCCACCATACATCATCTGCCAACTACATTTTTAAAAAAAGTACATCCACCAAGATAGACATAGAATGTGCTTCCGTGCTTTGAGCCCACAGTTGAAAATTTTTTAATAATTGTTGCTGAATTCAAAAAATTCCATCTACATAACTATTCGTAAGTTTAGCACGTACCATTCAACTAACAGACAGTTGAACAGTTGTCAACTCGTTCATAGACCATGATAGACAAAACAAAAAATACAACTCCTTTGTTTGTACGACGGCTCTACATACACACATGCTCAGGTCACGTCGACAGGAATAACTCACTGAAAAATAGAAAAGAAGCATACATTAACCAATCAATTAGAAAATTCGCGTAATGTATCAGTTTCCGCCTGTCGCTACCAGAGTTTAAGGGGAAATATAATATGCTGGCTGAGCATTCAGCCTAAACTAAACACAAAGCCGACTCGAGTGTAAAGATTGAAAATAAAATTTTCATGGCCTGATATGATGCTTGCAACCTATATGGAATAGCTTTCGGAGGATGATAATACGACAGTGACTTAGGTAAAAGATTAAAAGATGATTCTATGCCATTTTAGTCATAAACGCTACCTCGACACTGTTACCTTTGGGTCAATTCATTCTACTTGTCTATATGTCAAATTGACAAATCTGAAGGATCTATAAACATAAATAAATCCATGTGTAACAGTTTAATAGTTTGTAGAAATACACAAAATAATACGGCATTTCATTTAAAGCGGAATATAGGTAGGAATGTCTGCATTTCTGCAAATTCACGGCAACTGAAGGAAATCATTTACTAATCGAGCTTATAGCATTACTCAGTAACAAAAGTATATTAAAAAGGATATAAATCTGGTCTGTTTTAAAACTTCAGTGAGATTACGAAACTTGCCAAAAACTTGGGCTGTGAAGTTTAATGTGGGCCTTGGGCAGTGTATCACTGCCCCAGAATTTAGAAAATTTCGTCATTCATTTTAAAACGTCACTTTCACTCATTTACAGAACTCGTAAGATATTAGTGGTTAATTTATGTCGAGTTGTATGACACTTTCTCTCCGTTCTCTCACAATTCGCGATCTACAATGGCGTATTCGATGGAATGAATTGATATTGAATCTTCTAGATCCAATAATAAATTGTAATGCCAAAATTTAATATATAACGAAAATGGCTTGAGCGAATGTGCACAGACTTTCCAATGGGAATGCCAACCTGTACTTGTCCTTCACGCATGCTAATAAGGAATAATGCACGATGAGAAAAAGTCACTGCTCAATCTGTTTTTGTCAATTGTTGTCGCGACTATAAGCAGATTGCACCAAGATTTGCTATTTTTCTTTTTCTTTGAAATTCTATTTTTTATAACACGCACAATTACTGAACATATCAGAAAATCCTTCTAAACATTTTAATTGGAGAAGCAAAAATATTTATAAAAGCACAATTAGATGGGATCTTTTAGTTATCTAGTTGAGTGCTAATACAAACGCTGATAAATTTCTAGAAATAAATGATTATTGGCAAATATTAAAGGGATTCATTTCACTGATATGGATATATGATTTTTTTGTCTTTCAGTGATTTGTTTGGGATAAGAGTCATCGATTACAACTGTATACTACTACTAATCATCTATTACGGTTGCCGATTTGTCAAGTGCAAATAAAAGAAATGTAAGCATTAAATGATATCATTATCAATGATAGCAAATTTAAACGATAGTATAGTTATCTTAACGGCAATACATCATGCGCATGCATCCTGCGAATGGTATAACTGGTCAGGAAATATTCAAAACCTCAGCTTCCTTGCATTTATTTTGTTTTGTTGTATCAATTAAATAAGAAACAATCACATTTTCTGATATGGCTTTCCCAGGATGTTATTAAAACCCAGAACACAATTGTGATTCACGAGTAGACAATCAAGGCAGCCATTTGTTACAGTCCAACAAAACATTGTGATAATATTTGCTCATTTTCCAAACTCTTATCATTTTCATCTATATGATCCAATGAAAGAACAAACAATACCTATCACCACTTGGTTTTTACTTTTGCTATTTCACCATTCTACAAACTTTCAGGTCGGGAAACATGGGGAATCATAAATCTAACAATTAAAATATTGTAAAACCATTAGACACCACAACTCCTTCATTTTCGTTTCTTTCAAATTATACTATTCATTCAAAAAATGGTTACCACATTAGAAAAGACAATGATGTGAAACTTGTTTCATTACTACACGTGCGTCTTGGGTAGTATATCCCAGCTCAGGAATTTAGAAAAATCTTGTTTAGAAATGACAGAAGTACAACCCAAATGAAAAATTGTTTGTATTACACTTATGTTATGTTCATTTTACTGTTACGGTTATATGATAATCAGTCAATTGTTGATGTCGGGGTGATACGCGAAGTCACTAGGCACTTGAGGATTTGTTTGTCATTTGTTTATTCCTTATTCATTTTTAATCACTGAGATAGTCTTGAGAGACGTCCATGTCATTATGTACTTATTATTTTTACAATTAATACCATACCATAAATTTTAAGGAATAATAACTCACTCCAGTATTATAAATCATCCGCAACGTATCCTTTTCCAGTCAGTCAATCTATTATTTAAAGAAAACTCCATAAATCCGATGCATTTTATTTTTTTATGATTATAATGTTTATTAAAAGTTGTGAATCTGGTCGAAAAATAGTGTTGTATAGTCATTAACATAATATCATGCGTAGTGAATAACACCCAAGTAATTTCCGTAGTTTTCTGGAACATGATTGATATTTTATCCTCCTTCCCTTCTTTCTATCCGCTTCACTCAAATCCATGTCATAATCAGAGAGCAAAGTGAACATGTAGCAATCTGGAACCTCATAGAACTTCTTCCTCTTATTCTGTTTGTTTATTCACAAAAGACAGCAACTATATTAATAGTTACGTATTCTTATAACTCAATACATAATTCAAACGGCTCGAGTAACTGTGCTGCCAGCTGCATTCTTAATACTTTACACTCGTAAATAGTCATTTGTTGTCTTGTTTTTTTGTTGTTGTGTGGCTGAGTAGAACAGGGTTTGCTTTCAATTTTTACTTCTTTTTCGGTATTTTTCTACCAATGTGTACATTAACTAAGTACAAACAAAATAGCTTTGTTGTAGATAGAAAGATAGATCCCCAAAACTTCATTATTTAACTTTTAAGAGTGTATTTTGGTTGAATTAAGGTTTATGGATTTTTACACTCACTCAACCTCACTCAACCTCACTCAACCTCACTCATCAAATTCACTCAACCTCCCTCATTAACTGATCGTGAGTTGGATTGGTTAGGTTAGGTTATTTTAGGTTAGGTTAAATAATTTGAGACAATTTTGTGCCTAAACTAAACTAATTGATTCAACGTGGTTAGCGAGTGAATTTGATGAGTGAGGTTGAGTGAGTGTAAAAATCCCTAAACCTTAATTCAACCGTGTATTTTGTTTGCGTTTTTGGTGAACTGATGAGATTGAATTGCGTAAGTGGAGAACTGGTTTACTTTTTTATATCTTCTTCATTATCTTTAACTACCGAACACGGTCATTGCTGGAGAAACGCATAGGTAAGGAAACATTAAAATAACAATTGAAACTTTATATAAATTAACACGGGTTTTGTGGTATAATAATATCAGTCTTCCATCATGAAGTCTTTAAAACCGTGAACCGAATAAGTAGTTTAAAAAGTCCCCATCATGCATAATCCAAACTAGTATTAAGTTGCCATGTAATTATTATCGAATCGAATTGAAAAATTATGCCAATTATCGAAAAAACTAAATACATTTGTAAACTCAACTTTTGTATCCTTATATATTGTTGTTGTATATCTCATCACTATTGCGCAATTTAATTTTAGTTAAAAAAAATGAAATAAAAAAGTTAAAAGACAATGCAACTATTTCAATCGTAATTTGGTTAGATTTTTCAACTATCCAATACTACAATCTTAAAGAACGATGGATAATAAATGATTGATTAACACAATTTACAATGTGTGTGAGATTAAGAAGCTATTATCAAACGTATGTAATCCTGTAGACATTCTAATACTTGACTGTTTATGGGCTTTGTTTTAACTTTTCCTTTTTATCAGAAAAACGGTTCGATCAGAAATAAGTTTCAAGTAGAGTGTTACTTAACCTGTATGCCATTTGGAGTTGGTACACATTCATATTTCTTGCTCAACAGAACCCATGAGGAATCGGTAAATCTTTAAAATTCAGTTTTAAGCATCACACCAAACTGTCTATATAGCACGGCCAGATGTAAATCTTTTGCCCTATCACCATCCGTTTTCCTTAATGTCAAAAATTTATTTTTCATATATCCTGGCTAACATATCCCTACACAGGTTTGTACGGGGACACTTTGCAGGTTTTATTCTTTCTGGTTGACCCACGACGGAGCATGTGTAAACGCTCTTCGTGTATTACAAAAGCTCTACACTCGTCTTAAACAATGAAATTGTAATATACAGTCTTCCATTATTATTATTATTGTTTAGTTCATTTTCTGATTATTAACTGTTTCAGATTTCTTTTTTTATACTAACATCTTTTCAACTGTACACCTACAAACGCCAAACATGGATGTAGTGGAAACGGTGTCCAATTTTTCAAAGACAGAATGGGAGTGTGCAGCGGAGGCGGACTACTATTTTATTGAGAAAAGTAATACGAATGTTTTTTTTAAATACATAATAATAAAATAACAACTGGAATCGTTCCGTCAATAAGTAAATTAGTTTTACAGAAATATGTTTTTTGTTTTTTTTTACTAACAGATATTATGGATCTCAAGGGCCTGACCCAGCAGCACAACTACATAAGTGGATTACCACGGATAAGGGACATGGAGGTCATTCCCTGCAACTGTCAAGTCAAGAAAGGTAAAAAGTGCATCGACAACTCGTGTCTTAACCGTTTGGCAAAGCTGTGCTGCCCTGACAGCTGTGGTCCCCTTTGCAAGAACTCGCCGTTAGTTTCCAACAACTTACTACATACTCTTACCTTTTATTATAAAAACTAGCGGTTTAAAACCAATGAAAGATTTGATTTTGTATAGATGGAAAAACAATCAGTTTGTTGCCGGTGTCAAAACGTTTGTAAAGAAAAGTGAAGAGAAGGGATTTGGAGTCTACGCTGACGCTGACATTGAAGCAAATGAGTTTATTGTAGAGTATAGGGGAATACTTATTGGAATAGATAAGAACCTTTCAAAGTCTCAGCAAGTCTATGCTTTTGGAATGGTGCGTGTTGGACTACTTATTGATGCAGAACACTGTGGATCTATGGGCCGACTAATCAATCACGGATGTAATCCTAACTGTATGGCAAAATTCTATGTCCACAACAAGGAAACCAAGATTGTTTTCGTATCTTTAAGAAGCATTTCAAAAGGAGAGGAGCTAAGCATCGATTACGGATGGTTGTATGGATCACCAGGATCAGAGCCAACAGTATGCCACAACAAACATAATGCTATTCAAAGTATTCAGTTACCTTGCAGTTAATTTTATTATACCTTGCTTTTATTCAACAGGAATGCTTCTGTGGTGCAGTAAATTGCAAAAAGATTATTGAAAAGTACATAGGAGACGGAGATCCTCCAGAGTGTGCAACAGGAGATAAAAAAAGTAAAGTAGCAAGCAAAACAAAACATGATTATTACAGACAAATGAATGATCGAATGATTGTTTATTGGTTTAATTGCAAGTGTTATGTGTTTATTTAGAATCCACTGTGGAGCCTCCCATCGAACCCGATGACGAGGAGCTGTTTACCTCGTGTAGTACCAAGTTGTTACTGCTGTCACTTCAACACGAACAACGACACATTGATTACATTGAATTGCATAAATTCTACGCGGGATGGCATTTGTACACGTACACGCTGTGTGGAGGCACTTTGAGGATACGGCAAGGTAGCTTTGTGGATGAATACAAAAACCAGAATGGAATATCCGTTGTGAAGATGGAAGTGATATCGCCTACACGAAATCACGTTTACTATCCAAAGTGGATTTGCTTTACCCATTTTGAAGATGCAGTGTACTGCTTAAAACACGTCTTTAACTCTGTGGAGCGTGCGAATATTTTGAAGTATTGCAACGGACTGGCAACTAGTGAAAACGCAAACAAACTGGAAAGGGTTCTGGTTCCAGAATACATGAAACAACTAAACAATGACCGGCAGCCAAAGCTACAACTTGTACGACGCGAATTCAAAGGAAGTCTCGCTATTGGACTTTCAGATTACTACTTGCAGCCTTGTCGAGAAACGGGTAAAGCAACGACGGCAATGGAAACTCAACAGACAAAAATTGGTTTGAGTCAAAAGTTTGTATACGAAGAAAACAGATATGATGTAAAATATCAAAGGGAATTGGTCTCTGCTAATCAAGACTATACCACTTTGCATGGATTATTCGTGGATGCATGTAACAAGATAACTGAGCTTGCCTATTGCCGTACCCGGTCCAACATTGGTGTTAATCAGTTATTCCGATGGATCACATTTGGTAAGATGATAAAAAAATATAAACCAAAAAAAAATTAAAAACATATATTATTTTAATGTACAATTTTAATTTTTTATCTGGTGTTTCAGAATTATCCGCCTGTTACAACGACACTTTACTTCATCAGCGCCGCTACTTATTGTTTTCACACTATGAATTGGCTAACAAGATGGAGGGTCACACTGGACCACCAAATGGTCACGAATGCCACCTCTGTCAAGCTCATCCCAATTTTGGAAGCATCAATGATTTACGGGCACATTTTGAAGCGCTACATTCAATTGTTGCCAAAGAGTATAATTGCTCCAGTTGCGGCGAGATTTTTTCAATGCCATCCTTATTTCGGTCACACGTAAATGCTTGCGACAAGCAGTTTGCACTGGAAATGAAACTCTACGTCCAAAGTTTCCTTGTCGACGCCATTGCAGACTTTGTCGCTGAGAAAAATGAGTAATGTTATGAATATCGTGTCCGCAAATTAATAAATTGTTATCAATGAACATCAATTATACTATCAATTATACTATCAATTATACTATCAATTATACTATCAATTATACTATCAATTATACTATCAATTATACTATCAATTATACTATCAATTATACTATCAATATTTTGCGTTTCAACCTCAAAATACCTATCGCTAAATACCTTGTATTTGTTAACGACTGTCATTATTAATTCCATGGAATATTACAAATAAAAAGACTAAAAATAAATCAAATTTTTTTGCTTCTGTTTGCTGCAACTAAAATCGACATTAATTCATTCATTCAACATGTTTAAAAATACCTTGATCATTATTAATGACAGTACAGCCGGATAAATCACATTAAACAATTAGTATTAGTTATGTCTCGTCCGAGAGGTATTCAACAGCAGTCTGTCTCTACGTATCGGCAGAAATGTTTTTTGTTATTTGTTTCGAGTGTTGTATAAAAAAAATGCGCAAAATAAAGTTTATTATGTTTCTTCCAGTATAATTTACAGTGTACTAAATTGGGTTTACAAAATTGACCAAATTGGATCCAATTGGGTCATCCAAAGCCAAACGTAACAGTAGCAGCATTATCAATAAATGTCATTGTTTATTTTCTACCATAAAAATTCCCTTGCGAAACCCCCGTGGCGTCGGCGTTTCCCGCTTCTTATACATTGTATACTTGAATAACATACTATCAAGTTGGTTTAGTTTTGTAGTTTGCATTTGGTGAACCAACCTTTCCATTGTTAAAAGTTGACGCCCGATAAGCTGCTCGTCTTGAATGAGTTCCTGTGACTGGTTCCACCGGCTATACAGCAACTCAGTAATTTACTTGAATTGGTGTGGCAGGTGAAAAAATTCCGTCATCTGCGGTTGAGGTCTAAACTATAATACAGTACAGTCAAGTAGTCCAATCTCAAACAGAATTACTGCACTGGATACAGATCATGCCGTATACTTCCTTACATTTTATATTGAATCTTTGTTTATATTTTTACTTTAATTAATATTGACATTGCCTTGTATTTCCCTGAGTAGTCATTCTCCACCCATGGCGTGGAAAGAAGGTTTGCTATTATGGTGATCTATTATGAATTTCCTATGGACTACACTACAAAGGAAATTAACTAGTGACACCAAAGTACATTATTTAATATCATTTAGTATCGATAGTATGGACATTCCGGTCGTTTGATCGACCGAAATCCTCTGAGGTTCCATTGAGACCAGAGACCAGATCTGATTTGTTCGTTCGTTCGTTCGTTCGATGTGATTGTTATGTGGGGTAAAACAGTACTCATTTCAGCTGCTGTCTTGATTTAATTTAGCATTCATTTGCATACATTGAGGCGGAGAGCAAGCATTTATACTTAAACGTTTGATAGACAAAAAGTATCACTCTTTCACTTGAGACTGCCTTCATTGAGATTCTGCGAGAATACTTTATCTGAGTAAAACCGAATAAAGTGTAAACTTCCTTTTTTTATCTCGCCTTTTTTATGAACGAAAATAAAAATTTTAATAAAATGATTCCGCAACAGTGCTGCTTAGCTTGTAGTGTAAAGGTAAGTGTGAAAATTTATTTTGCATCTGTAATGACGTAATAGTTGACAATATGTGACGCAAAGAATACATTGAACAAACATTGGTTTGATGTGTGGAAAACTCACTATTTACCGTGTTTTTAAAATATTCAACTACAGCACTATGGCATTGGAGAGAGCTTTATCGCTGCCATGTTGGATAGAGGAAAGCGTGTTTTGGATTTTTACAACCTAAACGACCAGGAGATTGACGAGATGATTAATTCGATGTTAAAGCCTACTGAAAAGATTCCAGTCCTGCAGTTGGTCCAGATGCTTGTCGAGACGCATGGAATGGACAAGGCGCCACTTTTACACGACGGCTACTACCAGAAGGAACTGTTGCAAGCTTGCGCTACGATTGGTGTTTTGAATTTTAACTTTGGTATGGTGGGGAAAGGACAAGTACTGGAGCTTCTTTATCAAACGGCGCAAGAAGACACTGTGGAAACTGTTTTGGACAACATGTTTGCCGAGAGTCAAGAGTATGTGGAATGTGACCGCGTATTCAAAGGACTGGTCAATGTGTCGAAGCAAACGGCTGTTTACATCACTGCAGGATCCTCTGCGGTGCGGATTAATTGGACAGGAGAGCACATCAAATTATTTAAAGAATTGTACGAGTATAATGGCTGCAAAGATCTCGAATTGCTGTTGGAACGTTACCTAACACCAATTGAAAGGTGAAAATACTTTAATATTTTTTAAAAGTAATAAAAACGATCTGAACAATCCATCATATTGCTAATGTAACTGTGTTTGTATTTTTTGTATGTGTGCAGTGTCTCGGTGATGATGGTACAAATTTTGAACAATGTAGTTGATGAAAGGATTGTGTCGCTATGCTTTTGGATGAACGCTATTGGGAGAATTTTCGGTGACTCCAAAAAGATGACCATTGTGTTTGCTGTTGATTGTAGTCGCATCGTCCATTCTGGTGTCGCGAATAGAAATGACATTTTGCAAGTGTTAAACAAGAATGTTGCTTCAGATATGAATGTGGTTACAAAATATGCGTGGTAAAAGATGATAAACTGACTCTCATCTATAGTGTGACAATCAAGTTTTGTACATTTAATGATTTTAAATTTTTAATGAAATAATGATGAAATAATATTTAGGTCTCTGAATAACGGAAAGAATTAATAGTTGATGTGCGTTTATGATAAAAAAAAATAAACAAATTGTTGCATTTTATTTTGTATTAATACTTGTATGTATGAACTTGTTCGAGAATACTATACTATACTAGGAATTATGAATAAAAAAAACTAAAGTTAGAGTAGTAAAATGACAATTTATTCTGTACGGTTCGATATATTTCTATCCAAGGAATGTTCAAAACGAATCTCTCTGAGAATTTTCATAACATGAGCTATAACACGTGCATTTGCAGGTCGAAAGTGTATTTACCGTCAAGTGTTTTTTTTTGTCATCGTTGCTGTGGATATTGTCAAATATGACAACTGGAATATATAAATGCATTTGCAACTGCACTGCGATTTTGGACTTTTATTTTTATTCTTCAAAAGTCAATCTCGTCATATTTTTCATTTTTTTGCTGGCTAATGTCACAACTTACTGTTCGATTTATTACACTTTAGGATTAAGATCCTACTGTGTATTCATTTTTTTATTCTGCTACTTTATTTTTAAATTGCCAATATTTCACTGCAATCTAATGTCTATTATTACACGACCAACCTCTGAGATTGAGTGTGCAGAACTCTGCGGATATTCGTACACAAACAAAAGTGAGTTTGAGGCTATCATGATGCATTGACCACTATTATTTAGATGGTTCATTCATGTAGTGTTGTCAATTTCGTTTTCAGATATAATCAGCTATGAACTCCTAGAAGACCAGAAAAATCACATTATCGAAAAGCATGGAAATATAGCAACGACTCCTCCACAGTGCGGCTGTCGCGTTAAAAATGGAAGGAAATGCTACGATGACACTTGTACAAACCGGGCCAATAACATTTCATGTGGAGCTGCTTGTTCAAGTCGATGTCACAACCGACCCTGGGAATCGGAAGATCATGGCTTCGCCGCTGGAAGGAAAACATATCTTGTCATGGATGCAAATAAGGGAGCTGGGCTATATGCACTTGAAGACATACAAGTTGGGGCATTTATTGCTGAATATACGGGACGTGTTCATCCCTCAACGTACAGATTTACAGAAAAGCAGACCACATATACCATGACAATCCAAGATATGAAACAAACGATAGTTGGACTTGGGGTATGTAGCATGGCATCACGAATTAACCATTCGTGTGTAGCAAACTGCAAAGCGTATACATACATACACGATGGTCGGTACAAGAATATTATTATGGCGGACAAGCGTATTCCAAGGGGCACGGAATTCACACTCAACTACGGGTGGACGTACAAGAAAGGAAAAGAAAATACCAGAATGGTTAGCCGGAAATTAAAAACAAAAAAGTTAAAAACTAACCAAAAAATGCCCCAAATTATGATTCATTATGCCCCTGTTGTAGCGATGTTACTGCCAACTAGGAGGTATGCATTATATAGAGACACTAGATGAATCTGCTGATGAACCAGAGTCACCTCCACGTGGAAATAGACATACATTAAATGATGGTATCAATAAATATTGTAACTATTAATTTTTTATCTCACAGTACCAATCTTCCAACTGGTTCCTCTTTTGTTTTTATTCCAGTTGATGCTAGTCAACCAAGATTCAATAGAGTAATTCAGAATGCTGCAATGGAGAATGAAATTGCTTTATCGGTGCAACCCGGACCAAGACCTATGGGATACTACGAAACTCATGTATTTCATGTAAGAGATGAGGTTTTTATCATCTCCGCACATCAACAGAGAGCTTTGCAGCCAGTAGGAGGAAGGGTGATTCAATGCTACTTCAACGCTGCAAATATTGCCATTATTGTCGTTCGCACCATCATTGGAGGAATACAAAATCAACATGTTCCGCGCTGGCTGTGTTTCCGGTATGCAGCAGACGCTGCTTTCCGGCTTCAGCGGTTATCAGAAGGCGATAGGAAGCGGGTAATTGCTTATACGGATAATATAGCGACTTACAAAAAGGCGTTAGTGCTCAAGGATCGTCTCGTCACTGATTACATCACGCTCTGGGATGCCGATGAGCTACCGTATATAAAACAAGTTGCCAATGTTCTGGAATCAGGTCAAGGAGGTACTGCCATTGGGATCTTGCCCAACGTATTGGTCGAGCAGAATGAGCAGACTGAATCAACTGGTACGTCCGACCAAAATGACGACAATGAGAATCAAGATGGTGCGGCACATTACAGCGGACGACATATCATTCCATCACCTCCGATATCCAAACGTTATCACAGGCGGATGGTAATTGAGAGCAGTAGTGATGAAGCACGCGAAGAGGGACAGGATGTAGAGAACATGGACACACAAGAACAGGAAGAGTCAGAGGAGATCATATCTCCCCTCCAACAATACGACAATACATTCCGAAGGAATTTTGATGAACTGAGAAACGAGGTGGAGAACGGGTTGACATTTCACCGCACACTCCAGGTGGCTATTGAAACCGTTACTTTTTTTGCTCTCTCTCGTATTCCAAAGGAGCGTCGAATTACATATTATGCTATGATGACAACTGTTCGAAGAGGTAACCACTCTAATATAAATAAAAGATACAAAAAATACAACCATAAATAAATTCTTTAAAAATGGTATGTACATTTTGTTCATGTCTGCGCAGAGTTGGAGTATTTCTATCTGCTTGCGCCCATCAGGGATCGACATTTTTTGCGCTTTTCGCATTACCACCAAGCAATAGAGGATGAGCATCCAGGGAGTTGGCAACTACGATGGTGCAGTTTGTGTCGGCTAAGCAATTCCTTTGCATCAGAACAGGACATTCGGTCTCATTTCAACAAATACCATTCAATAATATCCGGAACCTATTCCTGTCCAAGGTGCAAACAATATTTTGTGTTACCGTCGGAGATTCTCGCTCACATTGGCCAATGTTGTCCGTTATATGCTGCAACACTTGTGTCGACGGTTGGTAGCCACATTTTGGACGCTTATGCGGATTATAATGCGTCAAAGGTGTGTGGTAATAAACCAATCTACACAATAAAACCGGGATTGCCGTACCGTCATCAATGCTCCATTCCAAAGAACTCTGTGGTACTCCCAATGGATAGACTCAATGGTAGACCTGAAAATGTATGTTTGTTTGTATATATAAAAAAATTAACCGAACGGTTACGAATAAGAATGACACTTGTAATGAGTAATTGTTTTAATTTTTTATCTCAATTTATTAGACTCAAATCCAAATGCATCCAACGAAAATGACCCTCAAGACTAAATATAAGACAGTTATGGAATCTTGGGACGCTGTCAAATTTAAAATCAAGAAAAAGGCAGCTCCTATTCTTCGCTTGAGAAATTTGTTTGAACGTGGACCACTACAAGAATTTCATGGAACTAAAATGCACGGCACAGAAACACATTTAGCACCAGAAACACATGGTGAGAGGATAGCCGTTAATGGAATTGTTGTGGACAATCAGATTGCTGGCTCCTCTCGACAAATTGTTGGTGGTACAACAAGGTTACCTACAACTGCCGTCAGAAAATGCAAAAACATAAACAACGTTCCAGACACAACAGGCACTTTAGCGTCAAACTCTCGTCTTCAAGATAGTCCAGTTTCACACAAGACACGCTCACGAACAACAACGACCAAAAATCCTTCTTACAAGGAAACTACTACTGGCGAATCTGGATCTTCAGATGATGATGACTCTGACCCTGATTTTGATCCAATGTCGAAACTCAAGAAAAATGCACGCAACCCATTGAAAAAATCAGGTAAAACTGACAGGACGACACGTACGTCGAAAAAGGTCACAAAGGCACAAGAACAAAGGGAAGAATTAACAGACGACTCTGAGGACTCAAACAATGATTAAAAAAGGAACAAAGAATCTATTCATTTAAGCAAACTCTAAATTAAAATCAAAATTTGATGAAAAATTCTAATATTGTCTATTGCAATTCAACCAGTATGTTTTCACATTTAATATTTCCTAATCAATTTGAACTGAGTAAAATGTAACACAACCAATAATAAACAAGTAAATAATTTATAAAATGCAAACTGTACATTGTTTATAGTGTCTTTTCTAGTACAATGTAATATTCATAAATCATCACAACGGTCCCAGAATGCTCACAAATTGATGCAAATCATTTAAAAGCAAGAATTGAAGCAGCAAGATAATAATTAATTAAAATATGAATGTATATTAAATTTCGAAGACCAAAATCTGTATTTGATTCAAGAATATATAACAATTAATTTATGATACTAAAAGTTGATAATAAATCATAAATTGGAACCAATTGAATTATTGTATTTCAGGATTAAATCGTTGAACTTCAAGTGCTTTCGAAAATTAATACATGCCTTGTGTCCTCAAGAGTTATCGACAGAAATTAAATATATATTGAAAGACGGTGATATGGATAAGTTGTAGTATTGTTGATTGTACTGCTACCATTTACAAATGCCTTTACAACTTTTTTAATTTATATGATCCACCTTTTTTATTCGTGACTTGGCTTATAAATAATAATAAATTACAATTCACTCAACAAGTCTACTTCTTGTAGTAAATCATCATCATCATCATCATTTATGTTGGGAATTGAAAACCCGTGACGTACAAGTAGTTGTTGTGTTTCGGAATATATCCACCGCATCTGAGTGAAATGGCGACGAGAGTGCGCGTCCAAAGCATGTTGTCGAGCAGGGTCAAGTAGTAAAACTAGAGAGGAGTCAGGTGCTGGGCCAACATGTGGGCTCAACTGAGGTCGTCCCATTGACGTCCGAAAGCCTCGTAACGGTGAAGACACTGGGTGAAGATGGTAAGGTTCAGCATCCTTAATACCCCTTGAGTCACAAACGACACGAAATAACTCAAACCTGACAACAAGATAAAAATGAAATAAGCTAAAGTAATAATAATAATACGTTTGTATAGAATATATTTGGCGATTTCTTACCTTTCAAGAGCATGTAAGGTGAGGATGGCGATTAGGTAGTGTAGTCCTTGACCCACTAGCTCCAGGTCGCCGTGGTCAAATTTGATCCATACAGAATTGTTCCCTATCCATTGATATCCAATCATTGTTTTCACTGCCAAGGTCTGCAAATAGTCTGGTTCATCTGGCATTGTAATAATAATGACTAGACGTTTGAAGTCAATATACATTGATCCTGGCATTTGATCTTGGAATGGTCCAGACAGTAATGTAGATCCAATGATCCTGACATCCACATCCACAATCATCGAGTTGAAAATGCGACAAATCCGTTCTTCCCTTCCAGTGTCAACAATAGGGAGTCCAGGGTGGATGTCTGCTATCCATGTCGTTGGCCCTTCAGCAAGGCAAGCGGCAAGAAAAGCCCGTTGTTCACCCTCTTCCAGTTTGGTGTCCATTTTTTTGTATATTTTTCAACATAAAAAAGTCAATTGTCAACTGTACACAAGAGTTGATTAACAATAAATGTTATAATAAATAAAAAAATAAAATAAAAACACTTCAATTTTATAGTAAACCTACAGGAACAAGTAGGGAATGATTATCATAATTTAGTGAAAGTGTAAAAGTATACTATATACTATTTACAGTTATATATTTTGATTAAATAGCTTTTCCGAGAAGCCTTTACCGATGGTTTGTTTTTTCAAACCAAATTTTACCAACCCGTTTTGCCATCAAGTGAGTATACACTGTGGTGGAAAGGGACATTTTCTCCTTTCTCCTATTAAGACATGTGCTGTGTGATATGTTCTTGTTGACTTTTATCCAAAACGATCCTCTCTCAAGTTTCAACTTGTCGTTGTCGTCTTGCCCTGCTGTTTTTTCTCTCTCGATTTCTCGCGGCTATTTCATCGTTTCATCGTTTTAAATCAAACTGGAGGAACTTGCATTTAGATTTAATTGAAGAATGTAAAAACGTTTAAAAAAATGTAATTGTGATATAGTTTTATTGTGGATTGGCAAATGTGTCGGTCAAATAAAATCGCGTAATCAATTGTTGTGGACACAGAGAGGCAGAGAGGGACTGACAGGGTTTGGAACCAGACTGACTGAGTTTGGAACATTGATTACCTGATGGATTGCCAGTCGCAGAGAAGCTCTAAGATATCAACATTGTACTCCAGACTGTCATCGTGATCGTGACGCTTGGTTTTTGAATTTTTTATATTCCAAGACTTCTACATTTTTTATCGTTCGGATGATACGGATGTGGGCCCCAAAAATGGTAACAATCGAGTCAGAATTTCAGTCTTTACTCTATAAAGTATTCATAATGTTTTTGATTGTTTGGAATTTTGTTTTGTAGTGAATATTCGCTCTCTAAAAATAAGACCTAAATTTAGCAGGAATGACACAAAAATTTACTCTAACTAGGTCAAGTATCTTTGGAATAATATTTAGGGGTGACATAACGTTCATTCATTTATAGACTATCTCCAATGTCCTACAGGAAGAGTAAAACCAAACAACTTTGCACATTCCTCAGTTATTTTATCCATTTATCTTACTTGATATCTGCACCAAGTTGACAGTTTCATCTTACTTTACTCCTCTCTTAATTTATTTTCAAAAAATTTCAAAAAATATCAGTATTATTCAGAGTATTGATCATAGTCCATTTGAAAAGCATTTCTAGTGGAGGTTTTTTGACTTACAAAACTACCAATTCAATATTAATTAAATATAATTTAAAAATGAACAAAAATATTTAAAAATTCAACTCAGGTAATATTATGGCCAAATATGCCAAACTTGTTTAAGGAGGATTTGTTATTCAAGTTATTAAATTGCGCCTCCGCGTCAAGTAGTCGTGTCACGTCAAGTTCCTTATGGCTTGCAGGAAAATCAACAAGGACGATTTTTCAAGCAAACAATAATGCAGTGTCAATCGCTGGACAAAGGGACCAATGCCTCCAGGACCAGTCTACGATGGCCATTAGCACATTTAAGCAGTGAATTTCATTTGGCGGTTCTCTACGGTTCCGCTGAGGAACCCATGAGCCCAGGATATTCTACGCTCAGGCTTGTGCTGGCCAGTATATGGATATGGATTAGAAGTGGGTAAGAGCTTCGTTTCATTTAACATTATATTTGATTACCCTATCAGATTGATTTGTTAGTATAACATATTTTCTTGCTTGTACTAGACCTTCAGCTGGCATAGAAGCCTAAAAGAGGCACCAACTTTGAATAACGCTTAACGATTTGTGCATCTTCTCATGGAATGCTTCATACTTTACTCTTGCTCTATTTGAAAATAGTGTTTGAGATGTACATTATTTGTATTCTTTGTTTGATTGTTTTTTTTTGAATTTTTTATTTACTGTTTTTAAAGCTACAAAATGATTAGTACTGGCAAGGAGGGATCCTATACAATACCAGCGACAGAGGAGGGTTGTGCCAAAGCACTTGGCTATGAATACATTAAAGAGAGTAAATAATTTAAACTATAATTTATACAAACTAATCTTTACAATTTACATTAATTTTGTTATTAAAAAATTGGCATGTTTGTAATTTTTTTGTAGATGAAATGGATTCAGCTGTGAGGCAGTTTCAGAAAGAGTACATTTGGTCAAACCGGCCGTTAAATGTTGTTGGAAAGGTGCGTTGCGACTGCAAACCCGTTAAGCGTTCTTGGAAGTGTTATGATGACACCTGTTCATATCGTCAGGTCGGTTACTCTTGTCCGGACAGCTGCGGCCGTTTGTGCAAAAACTCACCGTAAGTTTACATTGATCTTTTGCTTTTAACAATTCATTTAGTTGTTTCGTTTATTAAGGAAAATTGTATTTTGAAAACTTTGAACTTTGAACTTTGAAAACAGTTGGAGTAAGAATCAGTTTGCAGCTGGTAAGAAGACCTATGGTAAACATAACACGCAGAAGGGATGGGGATTGTTTGCAAGAGAAGTAATCGAAAAGAATGAATATATTGGAGAGTCACGAGGTCAAGTGTTTCGAACAGAGGACTTTCAGGACGACAATAGTGGGTGGAATCACAGAATCAATGGAGTAGGTCTAGTTATAGATTATGCAAAAAAAGGAAGCATGATGAGACTGGTGAATCACAGTTGTGATCCCAACTCATACTTCAAGGTGATGGTTCACGAGGGGCAGTATAAGGTTGTCCTAATAGCAAAGCAGCAAATTGAACCAGTAGATGAAATTACAGTTGACTATAAATGGATACGAACTCCAGGAGAAGAATTGATTGTAAACTACTGTTAAAATACTACAATTTATTTATATTATTAACATTTTATAAATCAACACCTGAAAGAATGTTTGGTTTCTCTTTCTTTTTACTTTATTTTAGCCGTGTTTGTGTGGAACGAGTAAATGTTCAAAGTTTATCCAAAGACCTGAACCTGTTCCGTGTGAGATGAAGGATTCTAGTGCACAGATTGGCGACACCATTGATGATGAAATGGACCTAATTAGAAACCTTGAACTGCAGCTTCGTTCGATTACACCATGTCATCGTCCGCAGAAATACAGGGAGAATCACATCTTTAATCCAGGTGACTTGGTTTTCGTCGTTACACCTGTGAAGGACATGCTTCGCTTGCTAAAAGGAGTTGTGCTCAATGTATACCGGAATCTGCATTCAGTTATGATAGTACATGTGAAATCCTGCTTCAATTCTACCGAAACGTTTGCAACAGTCTATTGTTGCTTCCGTTACAGAGAGGACGCCCATTACGCCATGTTTCAGCAGTACTTGGAAGCGGAGAGGCGTAACATTATACGCTACTGGTCACCCCACTCGTCTAAAGAAAAGGCAGATTCGCTCGAGGACTACATTGTTCTGAACTATATTAGCAGGTTTCAGTTGGGAAATATTCCAAGGCTCAAAATTGAACGCTTAGATTTGGAGGGATATTATGCAATTGGTATGCCCGAGTTTGGACTCAAAGAAACAAACAGCTTTCGTTCAGCTGTTAAGATAAAGAAATCATCATCTACACAAACAGAAAAAGCTCTAGAAATGGACTATGGAAAGTATGATCCAGACTATAGACTTTCCCTTGAAGAAACGGCTCAGCAAGACTACAACGATGTCATCATGAACCGCCTGTTTGTGAATGTCTGCGAGAGCATGACATGGATTTGTCGATCCCGAATTCAAGTCAGGACTGACTTTCAACAACT
>JAHZMV010005502.1:0-10231 GCA_027743765.1 Coecobrya sp. COE2
TTAAATATTCATTTATTTAGGGCTTCTGGATTTGGAAACATACACTCATAAATGTATCAGGAGAAATGTTCCTGCAAGATACGTCTCTGAAATTGTTTTAGCAGATATAAATACAATTCAGTCTAATAATAAGGAGAGGAAAAGGAAGTATTTGGTTTGCTCTATTGCTGATGCATAAAGCGGATGCAATGCATCCATACGTTTTCTACAAGTTTACCCTTACGACAACTAGACATGTGCCCCGCAACACTATTTGTATCGTCTACCTTCGTTCATTCATTGTCAATTTTTCGGATGCAGGTGTTTATTTTAAACTCTACGCAGTCCCCAATCATATATCCCTGCGACGTATTTACGTGATTCCCATTTTTCAATAATTCCACTGCAAATACAGTCTTATTTTTGGTACATATTTTTCTAGTGCACAACTATTATGCTAACGATAGTATGTTGTCCGTACTGTGAATTCATTCATAATAACAGATGCTACACGGAATGTCAGGACACGATTGAAAATCTAGGTAATAGCATATTTCTACAAAAATGTTTTATGCATGAATTGCTAGTGATATTATTTATATATACCTATATATGTACCTATAAATATATAGATATTACTTCGTTCCTTTTGATTGATGCAGTTGTCTTCTGGTTGCTGAATTTTTGTTTGATAAAATTGAGCCAGAAAACTTTTACATAATAAACGTATGTAAAATAACCATACTTAAAATTGTTGTTGCTCTCTGTTCCAGTTAAAAGATAATGTAATTTACTGAAGAAAAACTTGTTTGTGTCAAGATGAGGAAAGTTAATAATAAAAATAGACAAATGAACGGATCACAGGAAAATAAAGTGAGCTAGGGCAGGCAGGTGTGCTTTTCCTTTGCCCATTTCAACGCATCCAACTGCTACTGCTCCTTCCTTTATCCATTATTCCGCCATGACATTAAATGCTAGTGGGTATACCCAAGTCTAGACTAACAACTTCGTACAACCATACGTTTTCTATGAAAAATATGAAGCAGTTGCAGAGGTTGCCGTTAATTGCTCTTAAGGTCCATTATTACGTAATGTGGCTCATGCCTTTGTACACATTTTTTCTGTATTCAGTTCTTCGAAACAACTGCTCTTGCTCTTGTGAGTCAAAAAAGAAAAAAATATTAGCTCGAGCTGTTGATCCCTTTTTCTTATTATTATTATGCCCATTTATTTGGGGAAAATGTATCTGATAAAGTATCATTTCTTGTTTATTTATACTGACAGATGCACACATAAAGCGTAAAGCGACAAGGAAGGCAGTCTAGGCTAGGTATAATATGGCCCAAATTGAAATATGTCTAGAACCTAAGTCAATAATGTTAATGGCCATGCCATTATATACAATACAATGAAAGCTTGACCAGTATCTAGCCATATTTGTGTCACGCTTCACAGTATGCCAATTTTGTGGGTGGACACGCTTCATTTACTTATTTGCATCAAATTGTCCAAAACTAACACGAATGAGCAATATCTCAAATAGGGACGCTGCTCACCTTTTCAATTTCGTTAAACTAAGGAAGATTTCAAGTGGACATACACATGGTGCTTATTATTCGAGGTTTATAACTTTATAATATGTTCATCTCTAAATGGGTTATAATATATGGTATTTAATCATTTTGCAAAGTATTCCTGGGTATTGATATTGAGATCACGTAAAAGTATACATTACCGAATAAGTACTTGGGCATCAGTACGACAGCTGAAAGCTTTGTTCATTTTCCTGAAGCATGAAACAAAAAGAAAACTAATAAGAATGGTTGATCCCAGTTAGTTTTTCCCTCTCTGAGACATCTCACGATGCATATTATTCCGAGAATCGTCAATGCAGTAGGACATCAAGATGACTGCACTTTTATCATCTCCATCAACCACTAAAATTGATGCTACATTAATCACCCACCGCAAGGCTTAAGATTACTATATGTATACACTAGTTCTTCATCATTTTCCTTGCCAGTCACCGGTTTTCCTTTTCCAACACTTCCCACATGTCTCATCCATCTCATAAAAATTGCAATATTCTTTTGTCCCATATAAACTCTCAGTATTGTGCAGACAAAGCACGACCACTTCGTGCTACATTTATTTTTCCCTTCATGCCAATACAAATTGCCTACGCATATTAGTAAAAACCACGACGAAGAAGATGACGTAGTCCCGTTCTTTCGTTCCGAATTAGCCGGCTGTTGTTGATGCACTTGTCGTATGAATGCCGTCATGTCTTCTCGAAATAATTATTGCTCATGCATAGCATTGTCCATTACTATCAGATATTCTAGCATAAGGAATAAAAAGTTTGTTGTACTTTTCTTAATCATGCTTTTTTCGTTCGTTGACAGCAGTTGGTAGAGAAGAAGGTTAGAATGAGAGGAGCTACGGCTGCTCCTACTGTCCTTAATTTTTTTTCGTTTGCTTTACTCGGGGTACCGTAAATTCGAGCCTTTCATACTCTGCAAAGATAAAATACGATTATGAGAAACCACGAGAGGAATTATAATTGACGTGATGGTACACTTATTCGGTAGTAATAAAAAGTTTGAAACAAGCAGGATAGTTATCATCATTCATTACAGGCAGAACTTAATCAAACCAATATGATCTTTTTTGTGCAAGAGTAAATTGTTCGTTCTTGGAGAAGAGTGAATATGTTTATCAACGAAGATTATTACAGATGAATGGGTAGTTTATACAATGTGATAGACCTCCTATAATGATGTCTCTACGTCAGAGAATAGTGGGTTGATTCATGATTTCGATTGTTGCTATAAAATGCATTACATCATCATCATATTGCACCATCATGTCACATCAGGCTGTTCTCGACTGTTTGTAGCGTTAGCACAAGCCAAAATAAAACAAGAAAAACTACATACTAATTTTTAGGGGTACAAATTGCGAGGTATTATCATACTTTGTTTGGGTTTGCTACACGCGTGTACTCAGAGTTTGACCTGATAATTCTTTCAGGTCAAACCCTAATAAACAAAGTTTGTTCTTTCAGGAAAGCGTTAAAGAATATAGCAGAGAAATCATTTATGATTGTTGTTGGTTTCGAAAATATGGAGATTAAAACGATACCGGGGGTACATTACTTTGCAAATAGTTGCTGTACTACTTTTATTAAAATGCGTAATATGTAATTGTCGTTTGGAAAGGGAACAGCCGTCATTTCTCTTCTGTTTGAATCATTTATCCCACATGCAGTTAATATATTAAATATATTTCTTCTATAAAAGAAATAATATATGACATAAAAAAGTACATTACAAAACAGATGCAAGAAGCATTCACCCATCTCTCATCCGAAAGGAGCAGAAACCGCAGAAAGTAACATCAGGAATCAGGAGATATGTACTGTTATTTGAGCCGTACACGAGCCAAATACAATGTTAATGTGAGGTATAGAAATTATTAGTGTTTTGTTACTCGCCCAAAGTAATTCTTTTTCTGGTGGCGTATGAAGTACCAGGAAAGAAACCGGAATGATGGAATGAAAAGCACACTTTTTACCATAGGATTACAATTCTAGAGATTCTTTACGTTGATGTATTCTAGTGTATGTATGTATAATATGCACCTAAATGGGTGCCTAACACCAGCAGGAGAATAAACGCCAGATGACCATAATCCAAAGAAAAAGAAAATCATACAGAATAAAAAAAGAAGATGAATAAAAAAGGGAGTAAAAAATGAAACAGCGAACGACCGGCTGTTACTACTGTTTGCCTCTGCCTGCAGATGATGAGCTTCATGATGATCAAGATGATCATGATATTATGTGATATTTTACGTCCACATAAGGCTAAAGAATACCGTTTAGCTTAAAACGAATTAAATGTACGCATGTATATATGCATGTATGCTTTGTCTATTTTCTTCTCGCACACTTGTACGAAAGATCAAAGATGATGGTAACCCTGTCTGTAAATGAATTCTCTTCATGTCTCAAGTTGATGATGCTGGTGTGCTCGCGAGCTGCTTCCCTGATGTTTCTCTCCTAATCTTTTGTTGCGTTGGTCTTGGTTGGCCCTGTTTTACTGCATATGTTCCCTTCATTTTTTATAGCCGATGGTTCGTTTTGCGCCTGTTGTAAAGACATGGAGAATTTTTGGATAAGCAGAAAAGTACAAAGTTTCATTCCCGTTGTGCGTGCTGAAACATTTCTCTGTTGTCATATGTGAGGAATTTGTGGGATATAGTCCTCATAAATGTGTACACATATTTCGTACATGCATGTGAATACTTTTGCGTCATTTTTCACTAGAAACATTACAATTATTACAGTTTCTCGATTTTTTACTCATGTACGGTTGCATAATGTATACGGTAATTCGGGTACTGGAAACCTGTAAATCTCATTATAAGGGCTACATTGCTCTTGAAAGTTTTTACTGGGCATATGAAACACAAAGAAGGACTTGATTATGGATTTTCTTCCAGAGACGAAAATGTAACAACCTTATGCATCTCCTATTCATCCACACCTAAATGAATTTTGCTAAAAATACATATTAAAAGTATTTGCATAAAATATGAAAAAATTGCATAAAAATACTTCCATAATAACCGATAATAATGTCGTGGAAAATGCCTTTCAAACTTATAAATAATATGCAGAGAATTTTATATTTGATTGTTTCTTCCTGGTATCTTAATGTTTCATGGTATTTTCCGAAAATAGTCCGACCGAACGTACTATGAAAAGAGAATGCACACTGCAGCTGCTTCTTCTACTTCCTAACTGTCTTTTTATAATTTTCCTATCCCTTTGCCTCCTTGATATCTTCTTTCTTTGCCTTTAAGTTTCAGTAGACGGTTGATTTTATGTTGAATCTTTCGCCGTCTTTGTGTTGTTGTTGCCTGCGCTATCATCAAAAGTATAATTTGCATAAAAGAAGGGTAACTAACTATACATGCAGGCGAAAAGGGCCAGGTCGAAAGCATGAGAATATTTAAAACCAAAAATTTATATTGCGTGTAAGTTGATGCTATAAGTTTGCTTGTCACAGACTACTGCATAATTTTGAGCTCATTTTACGTACTTTACTTTCGTTATTACATCAAGACAAGCATAATCAAGGAATAGGAAAGAAGTGGATGGCTTGGCAGACCGTATGTGTATGAGATGGCGGGTTGGTGCAAACACGGAGCAGTTTTTTACTGGAGTGCAAACCGACAAAACTTCCTTCAAAACTGAATTTCGTTGCTGAAAACTACTAGCGCACTCCTTACGTGAAGGTAGTTGAACATATATACGCGTTATCGTTTCCACATTCTTTTCCTCCAGCAGCCTAGCCGTAATGAAATTACATATTTGTAAAGTAAAATTAGCTGCAATATTCTTAACATGATTGCGTTGCAATATTCTCTTCTGCTAATGGCGCTCAGCAAATATTCTTCCCTTTTTATTTGTCTCTCTTTAACTACACAAGTATCATCATCCCAAGAGAACAACAGAACAAAGTAGACAAGCATCTTCCAGCCAGACATCCTCGAAATTGTGTATGCAATAGCGGTAATAAAAAAAGAGCGACTGAGAGGAGAAAAGTAGAATTTACACATAACACTTCCTTCCGCTCTTTTCTCTTGGTCTACTGTCTAGAGACAAAGAGCTCTTTCTCACACAAATACGTTTATTGTCAGAAGGAAGACACTCTTACACACACACAGAAATTTTCTTTTTTTTATGCAAAGTTATATAAATAAAATATATCATTTTGTATGTTGTATGTATCCATTACAAGCCTCATTCATTTTGACTGTAGTACACAATGTATCAGTTTGTGTCGTCGTGCATGATTTTTTCTACAAACTTCACAAGTCTGCACTTTTCGGAAGAGCCAAATTATCTCAAGTTTCGTCGCCTGTATATGCCCTCTTTATCTATTTGTGGTTGCACATGTGCATACGTAATCCTTGGTGTGCGACTACGAGTTACATTGTATCCAAAGAAAGTATTGATGCATAAACAGAGTTGTCGTTGAGTAGCCGAGCTCTACTTATTTTCCCGTCCTGTTTATGTACATCGACATTGACTTTGAATTTCAACGGGGAAAAGTAAAGTGTTAGTTCTGTCTACGTGCGGAGGAAGTTGTAGACATTACAATTTGGCTTTACAGACAATTTTAAGACTTGGGCGCATGCTATTATAGACGTACCAGATTTTTTCAGCTCAACATTTAAACAAATATTTGGTAGGGGCCACTATAATTTTTCCCGATCAGCAGTTCATTAAAACGTAAAATGTGTCTAGGAAAGGTTAGCGGAAGAGATGGACGAAGGAGCGGAAGCTTAAAGAATGATGAAGAGAGCTAGTTTTGTAGTGGTGGCATACTGTGCATGAAATATGTATTAGTAAGCAAAATATTCATACACCCCACACGTACACACGTACTTGTGTACTTTTCATACATTTTTTGGTCAACCAAAAGTTAAACCAGGGAGTGAGTGGTGGTGATGGTGGTGTGGTATTCAGAATTTCCAATGTACGTATGTTTAAGCTCATAAGCAGAGCGTGCTGCCTACACAAGGCAATATTTTTGAAGCATGCAGCAGAACAACAGCAGCACACCGGCTCACCCGTGCGTTGCGATATAAATGTTTGCTCCTTAACCGTTTGCATAGGATTTTTAAGGTCTGACTGTTTGGTGTATTGGTGTTGGTCTGACGATTGTAGTGAAGGCGTCCGTACGTACTATTATACCTTGTTGTACGTGTGTACAAGCTTCATTCTTCCTTTCGACTGACTGACTCAGCTCGCAGTCAAATCGTAATGAACTAAAAGAAGAAAAATAACGTACTCCTCATAATATTGTAGTGGTATGTAGTAGTGGGGAGTGCATGGGTATTATGAACTTTGTTGAAGACAGTCATGGCCCATCATACTACCATATATCGAGCTTATGTGTAGAAGAAAAGGTAATCTTCAACCATCCCTTCATATATAATATATACCTACATTATACAATATAGAACATATAACGTCAACTTTTGCTTTAACCTTCCATTTCCCTTTGGTGCACTGCTAGTAAGCAAGACGCAAAGGTAAATAAATGGGAGAGACCCCAAAAAGTAACCAATATCATCGTCGGGAATTGGGAACCCACAAAAATACTTTTTTACCTGGTCTGGTGTGTGGACGCGTATGAACGTACGAACGTTCTTCCCCATACGTTACAGAATAATCTTTCGTGTAAAAGGCATAATATGAACCTACATTGGTGCATCTAACCCTCTTTTTCTTATGAATATCTCTCTTTTCTCGAATTGCGAGAATGAGATTTTTAAGCACCATCATAAGCCGGTCTTGTTGTTCAGTTTAATCAGTCAGTCAGTCGGCTTCTTGCAGTTGTCTAGCAAGGAGGTTTGTTGTGTACGCGGAATGGTACGTCTGTGTGTGTGCATCTACATCTCAAAAAAGGTAAAGTGTGAATGTATGTTTGTTGGGCCTGAATCGGATACGCAAACCTATTTGTATGAAGTTGAGCAAATATATAGAAAACGTTGCGTGAACTAAAAAAATCTTTAATATTAAGTTGTAAGTGAAAGGCAATTCCCAACATCGACATCGTCTGCAAACGTTATCGTTACTGATCCAATATTTATTAAATACATTATAGTGTCTCGACTGTCTTTTTATATCAATGAATTTGGATTGGCGTATTGATGTCTGCGTTTAAAGAAAAAACATAATTGATCAAAGTGGCTGCACGTACCAGGTTATCTCAAGTTCACTTGAGAGGAATTGGGAAGCAGACGGTTTTGCATTAAAGCGTCTTCGATTTTTTGTCTTTGTCTATTTGGAAAGCTACACCTTCAGCGAATGCAAAGTGTTTTAGTCGCTCTTCTGCTGTGCGTAGGCTCAGACAAGGTGTGCAAAAAAATCTTAGAAATGAGTCCTTCCCAAATTCAAATGCTCGTTGTCGGGATCGTTTTCAAAGTGAGGATTACATGAACCTAGATTCTTATCGATTACGGTTTGTAATCAGATAAATTATAATTTACTCGCATTTTGAAGTGTAACAATTCATCTACATGATAGATTGAAGTGTCTCATTTGATGAATGAATTTGTGTAGTGAAGTGAAATATTGCTACTTGCTGATTGCAAAAAATATAATTATTGTGCTCATTGAGAGAAATGGTTGTCATTATCAATTTGGATGACAAATCTGATGAGAGGTAAGATCTAATTAGACTCTCAACTAATCCTTTGTACCTTTTAGATCATAAAATTTTCAGAATATTTAATAGTAATGTGAATTCACTAAGCATACCTTGCCACTCTCGAAATGAACGGAAGCACCTTAATTGCTGCACAGTTTGACCTACAGGATTGTAGTCTCAAATATAAGCCTATATTTAAGGTTTTTTGAGTATTTACAAACAGTGACATTTGTGGAAAGGAGGCAGAACGACATGCCACTCATTGGGATGGGTTGGAGATATATAGCAGTAATGGGTATGGCATTAATGGAATCAGATATGTGTACACTCTGCACAATGTGTTGGGTAGGTAGTTAGTTGTGTGTGGTACCCAGGTGCAATATGTCAGTCTTACCTGTCGTCATAAATTACCCTTGAGGGATCATTTGAGATTTTGTGTCTTCATTAAAGTCTTATCATTACTTCTAAATGCCACCAAATCGTGCAATATGAGTTGGTCTGTAAGTCTGTAGACAAGAAGAGCGCTTTAGCCCATAAAATGGGCTAGGCAATGTATGCGCTAGCTCGACTACCAGCAGCATCAAATGGTAACTTGCCGACATGATTGAGTATTTCTTAACATGTGCTTATTAACAATTGCAGTGCAGCTACCACATCTTAATGAATGGCTTGTATGCAAAGTGCAAAATGAAAACTTGCGAGTTGTAATGTTGACATTGTTAAGACGAGTTAATGAGGTGTAATTAGAGTTCTGGTTGACTTTTGGGCTTTTTGGTAATAAAATATATATAAAGGGCTCGTGGCTCGACGTAACGTAATGGGAAATCCCCTGTAATGTAGTGATAGATAGGCACGCTAGCCATTTGTCAGTGTCACAAAGTATATGACTCAATGGAAAAAATAAGAAGAATAAAGGCAGCCAAAAAGATAAACCGTATAATATATATAGTTACCTGTTTGAAATATATTTTATATGAAAGTATTTTTCTAGAAGTGAAAACTTAGTTTTAAGGTTTAAACACATAGACAAACACACAATTTTCATCAGTAATAATATTTGATCATTCTCTTTTTTCTGGATATCTAGAATGGCCAAGCTCATAGCCTTTTAATTATGAAAAATGAAATTAACCTTTTCAGTTCTTTGGCTTTCGGATTAATCTTGCAAACCTTGATTGTGTTTCTACTACTTTCAAACCTATGAATCAAACGTACGTACATACATACATTAGTCAAAACAACTAAGCTTGTCTTTTTACGATCCAATTAAAATAGAATCCAAAATCAATTTTTAATAATTTTCACAATATATGTGAGGAATCCTAAAACCACCTCTTGACGCGGTCCATAATACCCATATATTGCACATATGCATGCATGTTTCCGGAAAGCCATTTTCATAGCAGCATATATTTTGAAATTGTAAAACGAAACAAACTTTGCACAGTATCTAGTTTTACTACTAGTAGAACAATAAAGCATTTCAATATACATTTCATTCATTCACAACTCTTTTCAGCTGATATTCAGATGATACTTTTTTTTGTATTCAAAAGAAATCAACGACCCAGGTTTTCTTTAATATCTTGAAATTTATAAGGTGTGCAACTAGGATTTGGGTGCAACAATTCCCAAAATCATGAGCCATGACAGCTTAAATAATAATAGTGGTGGTAATAATAAAAATAACAACATCAGTAAAGCGCCCTGAACATTGCTGTATATTTCATTGCCTCGTTTTAAAACACTCCGTTTTGTGGGACGTGTCAGATGCAAACGTGAAAGCACACAATGATTTCAAAAATTTTGGGGACGACAAACCCTTTTAGGATTGTTAATACATTGAAACGAAAGGCTTATTCCAAGGTTGAGATTTTAAGCATTGTAAAGAAATAAATGCATAAATACAACGAGCCATTGTAAACGGTTCAAATAGGTAGCCGGAGGTTTGGGGACAAAACTAGCACGTTTACTAGATTTGACCTCTATTTGACCTTGAGGTCATGATGGGTCAATTGAGT
>JAHZMV010005503.1:0-10192 GCA_027743765.1 Coecobrya sp. COE2
CAAATATTTCAGACAAAAATTTGAGACAATGATAGTTGTACATGAATTAATTACTCATTTCTTTCCAGCGTAATACTTCATGAAGTAAATGTATTGGGCGTTTCTGCGCCACCAGGATTAATTAAATAATCAGAAGGCAGTTTCCTCAAAACTGTTTTGCTTTTATTTATTGAAATGGCTTTACCAAACTATGTAGATATAATCCATGGTTCATTACTGCTAAATGTTTAAATAAAAGGACAAGGACTGATTTCCAACTGGAGTAGTTGCACATCTCCTTTATATCTTGTCGTATCGTAGGAACTTAAAAGGTTTAAAATCAAAAACCGTTAAAAAATATATACTGGTCGACTAAAATATACAAAAATTAAATAACTCTGTAACAACTAAACATTAATAATGAAATTACATAAGTATACGGCACTGGCACTGGTGCTACTGTATTTTCTTCCCAGTATAGCTCAGTGCTTTGAGTTTGACAAGAATAATGTTGCCGTTTATTTTGCACCATATGTTAAGAGGGGAAGTTCTGGACCAGGAGAAAACTCCATTCACTATTCATACACGTTTGAAAATATCAAAACAATGATGGAGGTCGTAGCAGGAAGGTTCTCAAAAGTTTTTACTTCTGGCTCTGGAACTTTCGATAGTAAAATCGACTTCAAATTAAAATCACACTTTCTTTTGTGTAACGTTGAGATATATTTTTTGTTTGCGAAGCAAAATTTAAACATTAGTTTCATTTAACAGATAACTACGTCCAACGTTTTACATACTACAATGTGTGTTGGCCAGTTGTCAACTCTGCTGAAGCTGCCGCTCTAATTAACAAAGAAAGGGGCCAAAATGTTCTTACCGTTACGGTCGGAATAAGCCAGACAACGCTGTCAATGTCATTTGAAACTGAAATAGCATTGGCTTTAGAAAGTGTTGATATAGCCAACAAGGTTTCTCCTGGCACGGCAGAAGCTGTATGGTTGCAATGGGCAACCTTTTCTGAAGATTCCGCGCGGAATATTTTGAAATATTTAATTGGTTTAAATCGAGCAGCGTCTCTTCTCGGCATAAAGGTAGGATCCACACTCAACTGTAATAGTGTCCGGGATAACAGAAATGATACACTATTTCACCTTCAAATTGAAATCTTAAACAAAGTAAATTTCGTTGTCTGTGATGTGTATATGGCAAGTATCATAAATGAAAGAGGCCCAGAAGAATCCTTCCGTTCCACTGCAGACAGTTGTTCAAGACATCAGCGAGCCCTGCGAATGCACAAAGCCAATGCAAATGTGATGTGCACGGCTACATGGACAACTGCTGAAGAAGACGATTGGCAAACTGCTGAGAACCAGAGCGTATACTGGAAGAAGGCCAATGAATGGGCGGTTAACACGAAAACAATGATGATTATGAGGGATGCATTTGACAGGGAGAGAAACGGTCTCACCGAAGAATCCCATCAGGGATGGTGGAGACTTACGGATAACTCGAAAGTAGAAACTCCAGACGGTTATCTGGAAAAATCCACCGGTAATCTTCAAGAATATTGTATTCAGGTTTGACTGGGATTGCAAATAAAAATCAATCTGGGGGTGAATACTTGAAACTAAACAGAACTGTCTTTCCGAGAGATGAAACAGAACCGAGTAGATTTGCTGTTAGATTTTCTCCGTATGTTAAATTCGGTGTAAACGACAAGCCAAACGGTTACTATACATACACACAGGATAATGTTAACACAATGATGCAAGTTGTTTCTGGAAAATTTTCAAGGATTTTTACTACTGGTGTCGGATCAAACAATGGTAATACAAGTCCTGTAATTGATAATACATTTAATATAGTAATGTAACTGGCTTTAAGAAGAAGTACTAATTTTACGACATCCAATCATTTAGATGTGTACTTTCCTAACGTAACATACTACAATTCATTTGCAATCGCGTATGCTGCTGAGGCTGCAGCACGTATCAACCAGATCACAATGAACAAAAATCTCACTGTTGTCGTTGGTATAAACAAAGGGCTTCTTTCAAATAACCTAGAAACCGAGGTAGCTGTAGCTATTGAAAGTGTTCAAAAGGCCAACAACATATTTCTTGGAACCGTGGATGGTATATATTTTCGATGGCCACTTGAATCTGAAGACGATAGTTTGCAAGTGCTGGAGCAATTAAAAGTTGTGAGAATTCCGGCAACACTTCTGAACCTTAAAATTGGAGTACTAATAAATTGTCAGGTTTTTGTTGATTCAGAAAACACCACATTGTATCAAATTCAGCAAGAAATGGTGAATGTTTCAGATTTCGTAATTTGTCCATTAATCCCACACAATTCAGTAGCAGAGTTGGGACCAGAGCTCTCCTTCCGCAGTATATTTCAGGATTTTTTAAGTCAAAGAGTTGCCGTGCAAAAAGTGAACTGTCAAGTAGAAGTATTTATGGAGACTATGTGGTCTAGCTCTGGTGAACTACAGTGGGAAACAATAGAAAATCTTGAGATATACTGGAATACTGCAAAGTCGTGGGCAGATAATCATAATTTTACCGTAATTATGGCTGAGGCTATTGATAATGAGGTCCCTGATATGAGCAATGCGTCGACTTTGGGGTGGTGGAGATTAACAGACAATTCAAAAATCAATTCAGTTGATGGTTATTTGGAAAAGATATTAGGTGAGATCCCAGGTCATTACAGCATTTTTATAAATTTTATGTGAAATTGTTTGAGAGTAAACATTAATATTTTGAATTATTATTTTAATGAGTAATCTAAAGACAAAACTGATAAGACAGAATCCTCTACTGGGTTAATTTCATCAACCACAGATGCAGCCACTAGTACAACACACGGTATTGAAAATTGGAAAACATGTTGCATGCATTTACATATTATAGAAAATAAATATTTGCTTTTAAATATTTTAAGGAATCACAAATCAACCAGACAATGGAAATGGTCAGTCGTACGTGCAAATCAGTTTACAAGGGTTGGTAGCATTAATAATTGGTAATGTTATTGGGATTGGTGGTTTAATTACTGGTGCTGTGGTCCTTGTCCTAAGTAAAAGACAAAACAATCGAAATCTTATTTCTGTCGATGGAAGTGAAACTGATATATACAGCTTAACGGAATTCACAGTGTCGAACGGAATTAACAGTGTCAAAAACGACACTGTAACTCTGTCAGTGGTTACTGACTTATAATTCGAATAAAACGCTACTATTTATTTAAATCTGTAAAACTGAATTACATCATGCGCTGAGATGGGTCACTACAGGGTCAATTTTGAAGATCACTAACGAAAAAGCATGTAGGAAATTTATAGTGGTTTCGATTGTTTCAGCAAAGGTTGTTGTATATGATACATTATTAGTACTCCAAATTAAATTATGTCCAATGTCGAAAGAAAACTTCCATATTAATGGAATGAATCACGTATTAATAATATAGTTGAAAGGGTATGTATGAATCTATCATTCTTATCTCATGTCACGTTCTGATGGCATGAACGACAATTTATCTTGGCGTATCATGGACTCCGATGGAAGATTTATTGCGATTTAAGCTTACTCCGCTAAACTGTATGGATATAACAAAATGATCTTACAGTTTACATTTTACTAATTAAGTAATATTTGTTCAAGAAACTCAGATAGAAAATTACAATAAACATGTACGCAATCATAGTGCAATGTTAGTCTTTTCTTAAATATATTTTATGTAACGTAGTACAATTAAGAATTCAATTGTACACATATTTTAATTGTTAATAAAAGTTACATTTAAATTTAAACCTCAGCTTAACATTTTCTCCAATTTGTGTTAAATACAAAATGTCAGTTAGAATTACTATCATTTTATGAACAAAATTATTCACTGTTTAATAAAGCAACTGTATGTAGTTTTCTGTGACGCAAAATACACATATGTGTATAATCTACTCAATTCTCAGAGAACTATTCCAATTTTTTCGACCATTGTAGTACGACGTTTCTTAAGAATTTTCCATGCCAGCTGAAAAATAGTTTTGCTGCTGTAATGAAGATTACAAAACCGTTTATAATTTGCTAAAAGCATTCCATGAATATAGCAAATAATGCCGGAAAAATTCCCATGGGCCAAAAAAATAATAAATACCACTTTAATACTTCCCTTTAGAGTAGAAGGGCGAAATTCGTTTTGCTTTGGAAAATCGACGAGCAGCCCTCTTTCTTGCCTTATTAGTATCCCTTCAAGTATGTGTCGTGGTATTGAATCAATCCGGAAGTTGTCAATCCGGCTAATCTCTTCAATATTTTTGTTGGAACCCACTTACCGAAAACTAAACCGTATGCCTTACTAGCTAATACTTCATCAGAACACGAAATGGCATCATTGAAATCCTCCTTTCTGTAGAAATTTAAGTTCGTTTTCACACGAATTAAATTCTTCTCGTATATTAATATTAATATCTAAATTAATATCTAGTATACCAACCTTTCCTAGCTCATCACAATTTTCCATCAGTTCCACATACCTTGACTTTTCAGTTTTTTCCAAAAATTCACCAGTCAACGGAATGAAGCTGCGATGGTTCAAAATGTATTGTTCACGACTGCCAACTTCAACATCTGATGAACATCCAATGCAAAATGGTTTTCCATCACTTGAGAATAATCCCTTGATATCATTCCTATCTAACATCATATGAAGTATGCTTGATACCAGATTAATTTTTTGCTCTGCTTTGATTCCTTTTTTGGTAAACTTATGTTGATAGCAGTGTATTCCAGGTTGTTCGTAACAGGTTTTACATGTTCGGAATATTTCCCAATACCTCCCCGAGTTGGAATCCCCTACTATTTGCTCAATGATAGAATATATTTTGAATCTATTTTCCACAAGCTGCTCAATTGACGAATACGGGATTGAGGGGAGTGGACTAATGATTTTGGTAAGATTTTCTCCCTTGTACCCATTTTTTAATATTAGCGCCATTAAAAGTATACAGAGTCCAATGCATCGATGATAATGCTTTCGATCGCCTGCAGTATCCAGGAATCCTTGCTCAATTAAGGTTTTATATGAGGGTAATAAATATTCACATTACTTTTTTCTAAAAATTAAAAACGTATGGCTTAGTTTCTACGCCGAACGACGAGTGAATAGATGAAAGACGTCGAATATTGCTAATATGGCAGGCGTGCCCATGTCCATATAAACCAGTATCGTGCACCAGGACTCAAAATCGTAAGACGACAGAGGTTCTCTTAATGGCGTTTTTCCTTTCAAATCCCCGCAAGCTGCAAATGTTATTTTTTCCTCGTGAAGTGTCAGATGAATTGGTCGATTATGTAACTCTGTTGTTACCTTAATTGATGGATATTGAACCACATCAAGTGCCTCACAACAACAAGGAACTTTGGGATGTTCACGTCGACAAAATCCAGATCGGAATGGATCCTTTTGATGTTCGTTATATTGATACGTATAATTTCCAATTATAAAATAAACTAGTCTTTGATCCCAAGCATATTTAGAGTAATCCGATTCGTGATTAGTAAATAAATCTAGGTCATCTTCTGTAAAATTTACTGAATATGGTCTAAATCGAAAAGGTCTAAACTGAGGATTGGATATGGCATGTCCGTACACTGCGTACAGAATAATGCTAGATCAAATGAAAAAGCAATTATTTGATTTGGCTTGGTTTCAAGATGAAATGCATGAGGATAATTTATTTATGTAGGTTTGTACTTTTGGGAAAAAGTGGAGAAAAAAAAACAAGCTGATTTCGCTAAAACCGTACTCATTCCGGTTGAATTGCTTATTTATATCCTTCAGAAAAAAAAGCAATGTAGTTTTTCAAATAAAAAAGGAATTTTGTTAAAAAGATTTCACTTGACTTTTAGAAAAAAGTCTCAAATTTAGTTACCCGAAAAATAGGAATTCGTATCGATCCGGCCATCCCATCCGATTAAGGACAATCCCATTTATTGTTTCTATTTATTTATATTGAAAATCAAGGAGCAAATAATTTTCTTTACTAAAGTCCTAATGCAGTGTAATTCAAACACAATATTTTAAAACCATCTCTAGGTAAAATTTCAAAAAACATCTTTGTCTAGGTTCCACACTTTTAGTACAAGATTCCAATTCGAAATAATAGAAATAAAAAGAATTTAAAACATGGTGACTCAGGTTTGCAAAATGTGTGCTAAGTTTCATCTTAAAAATCAATCCAGCTCCAGCCAGATGAGAAATTGTCTTGAGATTTTTAGCTTTGATGTGTATGCATATAATTTTTCATGGAATTGATAACAGTGCATGGAATAATATTTAAATATTATTATTCAACCAATTAGACAAAGCTGGATGGAGAAAATAATCGGACCATAAAAATATTTTTAGTGTATAGTTTTTTCGATGTAGAAGTTGGGAATGTGACATTTACGTATGATGTAACCTGCAAAATATATTTTTTTGCAAAATTTCGATCTAATTTACGCTACATTCTTTTGACACGTTAGCACGCGAAAAACTATTCCTTATGTTTAACATTTTCAGCAAGATATAGGGATCATCCTGGATTGCTGCGATTAAAATTTCTATAAAATTATCAATCCTACCTTATCTTCTAGTCTTTTAATGTTGATTTCTTCCGGTTATATTTGCGTAACTGTGCAAAAACCACAACAAAATATGATTTAACAAAAACTATCAAATACTAACAAATAATTTTTTTTACCTTAAACATTTAGTGAGTATTAGGTTTATGGGCAGAAAGTCAAATAAGTTCTTTTGGCAACGTACGACAGACTAACATAAAACCTGGTATATGAGCCTACGTTGGTATGGAATTATGTTTTAATCTGAGAAGTTGAATACTTGTGATTAATAATTCTTCATAGTTGAAATTGAGTATAGAAAAGTCGTTAATTTGGAAACCTTTGCAATTTGTTAGGAATCTGCTGCACGAAATTTCCATTTATATTCGGGACAATATTTAGCATCAGCTAATGAACTACTAGCGGATTTTTACAAATACTAATAAATGAGACGATAACCATGTTTAATGCATTAAAAGGGGAACTCGCATAAAGGAAAAAAACTGCGATACAATGATGCAGCTATTTATAATGGGTTACATGAGCCAATTCAATAAAACTACTCTGGAAGCTGAATAATCTTAACGAGTGTGCTTGTTTGATTTTTGTGTTGAGGTTACGAACAATTAGAAGTAAGTTTGTTATTTTTGAGAAAATGAGCGTTGGGTCGACTGCTTCTTCGCTCAATCTCAAGAGATGTCAAGAAAAAGATGCAATTTCCGGTATATATGGAAGCGCACTTCCAGACTTCGAGGCTCTTTTCGTTCTTTTAGCCTTCATAAGTTTAGTCGCTGCTGTCAAGTTGTACGTTTTATTTGTCAGTGGTACATTTTTTACTTGTCAATAAAATGTTAATTTGTTACTTTAACTGAAGCGCATTTGTTACCTTCATTGTAGTGCATTTATTACTAAACTATGCATTTCTTACTTAACTGTGGTTTTGTTATTTAAAACGGTATATTTCCTACATCATGGTGCATTTATCACGTGCTGAATTTGTCATTTCCTCACGGTGGATTTGTTAGTATTTTTGTAATGAATACAAGGAAAAGTTAATTGCTCTCTTGAATAGGGTGAATTTATTCTTAGTAGTTGTTGGCCAACTCAATTAGTTATTACCGCAGTTCCTGAGCATTGAACAAAATGTTTTGGAGCGTTGATATCAATCTATAATAAATGTCTTTCATAACACAGCAATTCCATCGGTGTGCTATGTGTGGTGCTGACGTCAAAAGAAAAGGACTATTTTTCACAATTTGTGGGACAAATAAATCGACACATTGTCAATGTCAAATTTTCCAATGGTTTATATGTCAGCTGGAAATGTCGAGAAATTATTATAGAGTTATTTGACATAAATTTAATTTATGTCGGCGATCAATTCAATGATATAGAATTCAATTTTTGGTATCCACATACATACATAAACATTCTGAGGTTTTTTACTTCCTATGAAGTCGAAATTAATTCATATGTTTGGAATTAAAAGTGATTATCAAAGCTAGAGTTCTAGTAATCCTAATACGAGTATTTCCTAATGAAGAGCCCATTTTCAGTATTGCCAATGTGCCTTTGGAAAGTTCAAATTTTAATTTGAAAGTGGATATCCAAAAATGTCTTCAAGCTTTTGTCAAATTATTATTATTCCACTAAAACGAATTTTAATCTGAGATCATAATATAATCATTCCTCTATAAAACCAAATAGAAGTTATAAAACTAACTTTATAATTCAATTTTGGTTAAATTTACAGATCAATTTTGAAAGGTTGGTTTCTTTCCATGACATTTTACTTTACACTACTTCACGTTCGGTCACATCAAACAAACGAGTCTGATAGACTAGAAGCAAGTTTCAATCTAACTTTTTAATTCATTGTTACAAAACATTTTCTTTAACAAACAACTTCACTACTCCAAAACTAAAATCTTGCTAGTTTGAGTTGTTGGGTAGATAGAATTTCTTTGATTCAATACACAAGGTAGAATCCATCTCACAAATAATTACAACTAAATTAATAGTATAGCTATTCAAATTCAAATAATTACTTTGCCTGATTACTCTCTTCTACTCTACATAGTGTAACTTCTACACTTAGCGAGCATTTGCTTTTCCATTTTATACATAAGTAGAAAATATAAATATTATCTATTCCAAGTTTAAAATACACACCTAACAATGGCAACAATTTTGCAGTGGAAAGCATACGAAATAAATCAAAAGCTTTTTACTGGCCTACTATACCCCCATGTTCTGAGTATGGATATTCCAAAAGAGACTTTTGTTGTGGAGAAGAACCATAAACGTCTCATCCCGTTTTATCATTCCCTTTGCAACATCTTTATTTACGTGATTTTCACTGTATTCAACATTGCAAGATATATAATTTCACCATCAAAAGCCTTACCTTTGTCTCAAATTTTGTTCAACGTCCAATTGCTCGGTTTCACGGTGCTCCTCATCACTCTAAATCTTATTGTTATGCTTCAAGGAAGTGATATATTACAAGGTTGTTGCCAAAGGATTTTGGAATTTGACAGAAAACTCAGACTTGACTTTAGAAAAAAAGGGTATGCTATCGACATGTCAATGAGAAATGTGTTGTTGGAAGGTAAAAACTTAAATTTTTGAACGCATTTGTAATTTTTAATTGGAAACATTTAGAACTTTATATATTTCTTTTTTCCAGAAATAAAAAAATAGTGTGTGGTGGAAAGCATCCGGACGTAATAGGATTACTTATGGTGACCATGGTAGTAATATACTTCCTGATAGGGATACTTTTGGTTACATTTGGCTTACTTTTTAATTTAGATCCCGGATTTCCATTGGCAGAATATATGTTTCCCACTAGCCGGGTTTTTCTTAATATGTACAAATATTGCCTTCGTTATATTATGCTAGAGTGGGCAGTATTTGAAGCAACTCGATCCTATACAATTATTTGTTTGCCAGCTATGTCAATCTTTAACATTACGTTGGTATTACTGAAAATTATTGGTAAGAAATCCCCGAACATGTTATCCATGCAGATTTACAAGGAGCTTCAACTTATCAATCAAGTCGGCAAAGAAGGAATTAGAAGTATTGCAGGAATTTTAATGACAGTGGGATTTCTATTCAGCGTCTTGGGCACGTGGATATTGATTTCAGGCTGGAAATTATTTCCTTTTATGTTCTGCATAGTAATGAGCATGACAACGGTAATAATATATATAGTTGTGCTGGAAACTCTCCCAATGATATGTTATTGTCACAAATATAGTCATAATTTGATTCGCTACATTTGGCCAAAAAGGGCTCCAAGATATTGGAGAAGTAGATTGATGTCAGATGAATTTCCTGAATACCTTGAGTTTCAGCGTTGGAGATACCAACTTCGTGCTCAACAGCCATTGCAGTACTACTACGGATCGGCTGTTTTCGATGACGAAACTCGAAGAAATTTTTACGTAAATGTTATTGATTTTGCAATCAATATCATCTTAGTGTTTTAGGGGTTTATTAATTTAAATATTTACATACATTGTATAGCCGTTAAATTAAATTTCCGCACCCAAATATTGACGTGAATTTGTAAATAGCCAAATCGTGTATTAAAT
>JAHZMV010005504.1:0-38797 GCA_027743765.1 Coecobrya sp. COE2
TGCAGGTTGCCCCAACGTGCATGTTTCTCAAGTTGCGATGCCCAGCCTGTGCATGTTTCTCAAGTTGAGATGCACAACGTTTGCATGTTTCTCATCCTGCACCTTCAACCACGATATACAGCATTCCGCTTACGGATACAATGCATGTGCTTATTAACTACCCAAAGCATTTTGAATGTTGAAACTAGATTTTGTATTTATCATGCTTGTCTGTCTGCCTGTTTCTGAGATATTTAATGCGTGTGCTGATTTGGCACAGTTTTTACAGGTCACAAAGACATTCCACATTGTATTAGAAACATAAATGTTCACCAACAGCAAAACTGGGCTCACCAATATCAACACATAAACGTGTATGCATTTCGTAACTACATTGTTTACACACGTATTTGCTTTGATTTATATATTGTTATCGTGATTTTCATATACACATCCCGGTGTGCTCATTTATATATTTAATGATGCATCACATGTCCGCACAGATCCTCTGTATGCACCCAACCTATTTATGATATATGGAGGAACATGGTGATCCAAATTTTGCATCCAACATCGCACTTCCGGTAGTTTTTTATTGCCGGGCTTATACCCCATGACTAGCTATTAGATAATATTGACAGTGAAGCATATATGATACTTATACAAGTCACGTTCCCTTTTCTGAATGGAGTAGCTTTACCTGGTTTGGTGGGCTTTCAACAAAACTTTTGCCAACAAGTAGAGCAATCCGAAATAGATACGTTCCTAAAAATGAAACATCCTGTGCACATTAGTGCGTCCATAAGAAACGATAAACGAAACTAGCGCCAAGCAACTAACCGACCGCCAAAAAGACTTTCACTTTTGTCATCATTAAGAGAAAAAAAGCTGATGCCGCTGATAATGATTATCCTCTGAAATAAATGTAGTAAAGAAAGGATAATAATACGGTAAACAAGTCGGTTTGACAGAAAAATGTGCGTGGAATGTATTTTTTCGTCAAGCATAAGCAACATCGGGATAATGACAAAAAATGTATACAAGTGAATGCCAAGGATAGAAAAAAATATATGAATCGAAGGAGAGATAAAAAAGAAATGAGTTTTCTAGTTGGCAACAAGCAGAAGATGAGGCTGTTATATAATAATTGTACTTATTTACTTTCGCTAACTTGCTTGTTTCGTTGGTTACTGCAGTAGTAGTTGTGTGTGGTTACGTGTTTCCACGGATCATTTCCATTTCCAGCCCGGAGGGCTCAAACCAAAAAAGTTTCTGGGAATATAGTAAGCGGAGTCGCTGATTGTGGGTGTGTGTGTGGAGTGTGTAGAAAGCTGGTAGAAGAGGATCAGCAGGAGTAAAAACCCATTTACGGCGCTACGGGGTAATAAGTGCGGTTGGTTTTTCGGATGAGTGCATGAATACATTCATGCATGCACGTGTGTGGACGGGCGTAGGGAAAGAAGTAAAGTAAAGAGAGAGAGGAAAAAGTAAACAGAGCTACTAGCTGACTTACAAACTCGATGAGGTTGATGATAGTCGCAGTTTAGTACATGTTTTGGTATTGAATACTTGCAACTTTATTGAATACTGATTGCATTGTGAGCATTCTTGCGATTTTCATATATGTTGCGTATGCTGTCACTTGGACTTCTCATAAAGTGTAAGTTTCAAAATGGGAACGTTTTCAAATGAAAAATTCAGACGTGATAATTCTGATGAATAAGAGAGCATGTTGACAGTTTTTGAATTTTGCAGGTGAACGTCAATAAATGCTGTCATAAATAGAACTGTACAATGAGCCCCTTGTCAGGTGGTAATCAAACTTTGTTGGCATTTTAGTACATGGATGGAGCACAATAAATATAAAAAGGTAATAAATTCAGGAAACCGTTGCAATAATAATTACACTACACGAAATAATTACAAACCTTATTAAAGTAACAGCGAAAGCTACTTTGACACTGTGTTATCTACCGTCTCTCCGGCTGTCAGTTGACATTAAATGTCATGTTCCCGTTCACAAATTTCAAACAAGTTTGGAATAGACTTTTTGTACTAACCAAAAGTTATTCTACATCAGGATTTGACTAAAATTGGCCAATATCCTGATTTGATGAATTCATGTACATGTCTTTCAAAATGACATAGAATCTGATACAAAATTCAAACCATTCACTTTTTACTCCATAATTCAGTCTATTTTTGACACTCCTACTGCCTGTAGAAAGGTCAGTTTTCCCATCCGTAAAGCTGTAAATATTGTAAAATACTTTTAGTACCAAATTCTCAGCTTTCGCTACTTTCTTATATGCGAGCTTTCCTAGTTTATTGAATTCTGAATACATGAAATTTTCACGCTCAGAAAATATTTCTTGCATTACTCAAAAGCGAACGATTAGATTAGAGTAGCTGCTCAAGTCATAGAGTTACCGTGGAATATAGGTAAGCAGAGAAAGAGAGAAGTGAAAGGCATTATCATTATGAAGGGATAGTGCTGGTAGCACTACTACTGCGGCATTATCATAAAGCAATCCAAGCAGTGAGTGAGCTTTCTCTCTCTCTCTCTCTCTCTCTCTGCTCCTGCTCACGCATGAGCCCTCGTCTGCACAAAATACTTTCTCTCTTGCTTCCATACAATCGCTGTACAACAGTCAGTGTGGGAGCATTCATTTGTGCAGCATACCTTTCAAAAGTGGAAGGGAAGTACCCACCCACCACTTTTCTAAAGAAAGTGGATGCATACCCGGATTTTTTACACTTTCCCAGTGAACAAATTGGATGCACTGCCGCATCTCTGCTGATGGTGAAACGGATGGATGGATGGATAGGTTACGAGGTATATTTTCTTAGGTCTCTAAGCAGCAGCAGTTGCATTCCAGTCTCTGAACCTTCTTCCTATAAATTTTTTTAAAGCGTTGGGCCTGCTTGGCCTGCTGTGGTCCATCATCCGTCGAAAATAGCACCACAACGATGTTCTTAATAGATGGTCGCTCTTGCTCTCCTTTTGGAAAGGAAAAATAAAACGAGAAACAGACACACGCTTCCTGTCTCTTTCCATTTTCATTTCCTGTTTCTTGCCATTCCTCTTCTTGTCTTTCCCACTAACCAACCGACAAGAATAATAACGTGAGGATGCAATGAACTATTGTGGGTATTATGTAAGTTTGCTTGCATGTACCCACAAGTCATTTTGAAAGTAGCACACAGACAAACCGAACTGCTGCTTAATGCAATGTCGTCCTGCATCACATTTTTCATTTTCAATAAGTAATGAAATATTTAACGAAGAATTTAAATGCGCATACTACTTTTTTTATTAAAAATATATGTACATTACGGATATATAAGGGAATAGAACGACGAATCCAATTCTGCCTCTGTGTCGTTCTTGTTTATCATTCACTCTCATTTCATTTACTGCTACAAATTTAAATTTCTTTCTTCTCAGCGAACCAGCCAACTCAATTTTTTGTTCAATTTCATTCTTTTGAAGAACTGGTGTATGAACCTTTCTCTAAATGGCGGTAGTGGAAGCCAGAATGAAACTCTATTTCCATCTATTTAATTAGATTTAATGTACGCAAAAATTTTGTTCTAAATTCTGTTTTGCACAGTTATTTCAAAATCTTGACAACGCCAGAAACAATTTTGATGGCATTCATGCTAAAACCTTTTATTGGAAGTGTAAAAAAATTCCCAACTAAAATGCTGGAACAATTGTCCTAGAATCGTAAAAAAGCGCATACACACATAAAGCTAAATTAATGAAGGTTGTCGTTGTCGTTCGTTTCGTTGGTTGTGGTGATGGGTTGGGTAACAGAGCTACTGTTTTGCATGCATGCATATCATTGCTCTTCCACTTCACTCACTCCTTCCGCTCAGCAATCTAGTGTTTTATGTAACTCCTTTGACAAACATAATCATCATCATCATCAGAAGGAGAGAAAAAAGATGAAATTAAAAACGACAAAGAAATAGGAGAAAAAGCAGAAGGGAAATGAAACTTCAAATGAAAAAGTTGGGTGTTGTGTGTGTATATATGCGTGTGAAAGAGCAAAGCAGTGTTTATCTAGGCATACCTACGTGTTTTAAACACACGGCTAGAAATACAATAAAAAACGAATGTCCAAATAATTTATTCTCTATTTTGCATAAACTTTTACATCCCACTTTTAGATGATGACAGCAGTCAACCTCGCTCTTTTTCTTAACACTTTCCCCATAAAACAGTTGCTTTTTAAATACTCTGATATTTATTTTCTTCTCCAAAATGCTGCTCCATATATGACAACGTCCGCTCCGACTTTTTTTATGCATCTTCTTTCTTCAACGTGACTCTGATCCGACTGTAGAAACGGAGAAGGAAGTCTTAAATGAAAAAACAGACAAGGGTTCCGTCGAGTCTGATAAGACAGATGATGTGTAAAAGGATGGGTTAAGGTGAAACATGTCCATATAATAATAATAATAATGTTCAAAAGATACTCAATCCTCTCATATTTCTCTCCGTATGGCGTGTTTGTTTTTAAGCTTTACAAATAGTAATAACCTGTTGTTGAATTGCGTGACAAAAATTTATATCATCACCAATACTCTCAGTATTTGAAATGCTCATTTTTTATCAAAGGTTTGTAACGTATGATGTGCTTTCCTTGTAAGTTTTATTTTGCGTTTCTTCTTCTTATTCATTTTGCAACTTTCTTTTTTCCCAGCTTGCAACTACTTACTTATCATGCATATATTACGGGGAAGAAGAAGAAATTAATTTATTCCCTTTTTACTTTACTTTCTCTTTTTCTTTTACAAAGTACTTATTTAATATTCCTTGGTTTGGGTACTACTACTGGCATACATGAGACAGGAAGAAGAACTACTTCTCTAGCATTCTCCTGCTTCCACCACCGTCATCATCATTCATGCATCCAAAAAGTCCAAGAGTCTTCATCAAAATTTGAAATGCCACTTTTTTGAATTGTCGTATTTAAGTTGAACGAGTTTGTTTTTCTACAAACAGAGAAATGAAATGAGCAAAAGAAATAGCGAGAGGGAGAGAAGAAAAAAGTTGACTTGTTTGAGACGAATATCTGTTTTCTAAAAATGTACCCCTTTCAAAGAAAAAATAATGTGAGATGACGTCCGTTCCAAAGAAAAAAATTAAGAGCATACGGGATACGGGATACACTGAAAGTGTGTAAAGTTGAAAGAAAAAACTTATTATTATTATTACTATATTTTTCATTCATTTTTCCTCACAGGAAAACTTGATACTCCTTCTCTCTGTTCTTTCCATTTTATACTCTCCTTGAAAAAAATATTGTGCACACTTCACTTACTGCGACTACATATATTTGTATACCTAATACATTATGCAAAAATATGCATATTTAAGTAACAAAATAGCATACATCCGTCTCTTTCCAATTTCCCAGCCATTTCCTTGTAATCGTTCTCCTTTCCATAACTTGTGTAATATCTCTCTCCACTTGCTTTCATAATATCTCTTCTCCGCGTATGACTACAAATCAATTTTTAAAATGAACCAACTTTCCCTTCTCATTATTTTTCATTCCCCATTTCATTGAGCCATTAAAAAGTAGCAGAAGACTAAAAGGGAATATTATGTTTACCATTATTTTTTTCCTAAATAATCCACAATGAGGTCACCGTACCACATACATTTTCTACTGGCTGCTGCTGCTGCTACTGGTGGTAGTGGCGGTTGGTCGGTAGTAGTGGAAGATCACCCGGATTATTTTTAAAGTGCGGTGATGGTAGTAGTAATGGTAGTGGAGAGAAAGAGAGAGTGAGAACCAATGAAAATAAGTATTATGCCTCTCTGGAGAGCACATTCAAAGATTTATGTCCTTGTACAAATTATTTATAGTGTGGTGCACAGCTTGAATTTTTAAGTGGCCCTATGAGCTCTCCTCCTCCACATCTCTCTTTCGTAACCGCTACTGCCGCCACCACTATAGGATCATCATCGTCATCACTTCATATAGTCCAGTCTCGGTTTTTTTTCTTCAGCTCAGCCTCAGCTTTATCGTGATAATAAAAATAACTACAAGATAGCTATTATTATTACTTTACTACAGAGCAAAAGCGGATGCACACACACAACGTATTATATCTTGAGAGTGTGTGCGTGTCTCTGAGAGTATTGCACTTAATGAGAGCCTCTTGCTGACTCAACTAACAAAACGTGATAACTCTTCGGCATACAATGTCTACTGACTCTATATAGTTCGCTTCTCTTACTTTTATTTGGTTGAATGGACTTTTTTTGCATAATAATGTGAGTGGCGTAGGTCCAGTATATATATTTTATTAAAACATGATGCTCCGTGTTGCCATCCATTTTATTAGTTTTTACCATTGTTATCCCCCTCATTGTGCTTTTATGGGGAATGTTTTCTGGATGCAGATTATGAGGTTGTACATTATCCTGATGTTTGTCTGGATAATAAAGTTTTAATTTTAATCCATTTACGTATAGGGATTTCTGTTGGGAGAGATTTTTTTGCTTTTTGGGTGTGCTTTTGCATTAAATTCTTTTTTAAATTAATTGACTTGACCTTTTTATGTTGCAGTTGAAAGAGAGAGAGCAGATTACTTTTTTAGTTAGCAACAGGCATTAAGTTATAAGTTTACAAATTAGTTATAATAATTGCATGAGCATTTATACAAGATGGTAACTGGATATAGTCCATCTATTCATACATTATTCTTCTCAAGTCTCATTCATCTTGCTATACTGCTAGAAGCGATGACAGTAATGAGGCAAGTATGAGGAAACATTGGCAACATGCTATTTTATCGCTTATTGGTCACTCACTAGATTAATTGGTAATGTGTGGAAGTGGTAACTTTGCTGCCCGGAGAAAACTCGAGAGAACAATAAAAAGACTGAAGATGAAATAAATTCTCATTTTGATTGTGATGCTCCCTGAGAAAACATTAATCAATTACGTTTATCCCATCACCACGATTGGAATGTGGATGAGCAGCGGGAGCAACCAATTTTCCCTTTTTTCATTTATTATTATTATTATCATTGCAACTTTTACTATTAATATTATCATCACGGTCACCCCTGTGAATTAATATTATTACACAGTGTCTACTGTGAGATAAGTGCCTAATACGTTATCACTGGCTGAGAGACCACTGCCACCAGTGGTGCTGCTCCCGGTCTCATTGAAACTGGTCAGCAGAAGAAAACTTTTTTTTTGGTCAACGAAGCGAGAGGGACTCCACTTATTATTACTTTTTTTGCAGAAGCAACGCTCAAGACCACGTTCGTTAGTTAGATATACACAAAGACAAAAAAATTAGGGGACACACACTACCACCATCACTGTGTAATTTGTCTCCTCTGCTTTCCTTTCATCTATTCCCAGCAAATATTATTTACGGTGGCGCCATGGGAGAATACCAAAAAGAAAAAATGTAATTGCTGGATAGCATTTTAGTATTCTAGCCTGAGGAGCTTTCTCATCATCACCATCACCAATTTTTTTTCTGATAACTCAGCCACCACCGCCACTACTAAAGACGAAAAGGACCAGGCCAGTAGTGTTGGTCCGGTCCACCAAATCCCAAGTGCACTTTACTCCACTTTTTCCTTCCTTCCTTTCTCTTTTAGGAAGAGAGAGAGAGAGAGAGAAAAAAAAAGTTGGTCGTTTATTGCTGCCCACTGTCCACTCCAAAGATATCAAGGATAAAAGTCCATTCCTTAAGCCTTAAAGCATCCATGACAAAAAAAGAAAGTTTTCCCTTCTTATCTAATTTTTCCCGTCTACAAGGAAATTTTTGTCCCAACAAAGTTATCAAATAACATTACGTATTTCCTCTGCCCTCAAAAGTAAATGTTGGAAAAAAAGAGAAATAAAGAATTCGACGGAGGGAAAATGGAAAAGGAAATGACAATAAGATAATAATAACAGAGAGAGAGAGAGAGAGAGAGAGAAAGAAAGAAGCAGAGATCCAAAAAAAGAATATTATTTTTTTGGAATGTACATATCAGCATATCATCACCATCCATCCAAAAAATATAATAAGTGAAGAAAAAATAAAATAAATATGAGAGATGCTGCTCTTCGTCTGGCCATCGGATAGCGAGAAAGAATTGGAGGATGAAGAGGAAGAAAATGTTTTTTTGTAAAATTTTTTATATTGATGTATTTATGTAAGGGTAAGAGGAATATAATACACTGTGGTATGTATGATTATTTCAGCGGATTGGAGTTCTCTTTTGTGATGATGGCGTAGATCCTCTTGCTGATAGTATGACTACCCATCTCCCCCCCCCTCTCGTTTCCAAACTCATGAGCAACAGCAGTAGATAGCAACATTCCACCACACAAAAAAATAATAATAAAATAAAAACATTCTTTTTTTCTTTACTTTTTAAGGGAATGTTCACTGTCAAAGTGGGAGAAATGGGGGTAGTTAAATTTAATATAAATCAAGTAACTGATACGTCCAAGAAAAGAAAAATGGGGAAATTTTCGGATGCACGCCCCCCATGAACATTTTTTTTGCTAAAGGATAAGACTTTTGGAGAAAGTGAAGCTGAAAGAAAAGTAATAATAATCTGAAAATGTGTGTGATGGAGTCCGCTCATGTTTCCTTTTCTTTCCCCGGATCCCTTACAATTTTATGCTTTACGGGTACTAGTGGCGATGATGGTGGTAGTAGTGATGGTCGTGGTATTCCGCACATTTTTTCCTCTTTTCACTTTATTATTTTCCCTTTCATCGTATTGCCCCACTATCACTACAACCACCACCATGAAAAGACACAGTAGAGGAACACACAAGTTAAAGTGGAGGAAGAAAGCCAATGTCGTACAAAAAATAATATTGCCAGTAGCGTATTGCTAAACTCTGCTACAATTTTATTCTTCTCCTGTATTTTCCCTCGTTTCTAGGGTCCATTTTTTTCGGAGAAGGAGAGGATGAATGTGAATATTTTTTTTCGGGAATGAAGACGCTCCTGCCTAGAGAATTGATTTGGGAGCCAGGAAATACGTATTTTTTAGTACAGGAGAATTTTCGCAACCTTTTCCTCCCTGTCTCGCTCTTTTCCCTCGGCTTGAGAAGCGCAATTTTTTTTCACAGATATTATTGGCATTTTTGTGCGGTACAATTGCCACACTTTTTTTCATTCTCTCGCTGATTGACTCCATTTCTTTGCACACTCAATGAACATCGCTATTATCTCTCTCTGCCTCTCTATCTTTCACTCTCCCAAGAATAAAAATTGGTGGTGGTGACGGCAATTGTAGCTATTACATACCAATACTACAGCTTTTTTCATTCCTCGTACTTTCACGTAACTGCTGACATAAGGAAAAGCAGCATTCCTTAAGTGTGTACAAGTGGCCAGGATAAATAATATGATGATGTCGTAAGAATGTATATGATTACAAATATCGGATTCCCACAACATGGTGTAGAGATGCAGTCTGAACACACTTGAAATTGGCATTATTGTTTTCTGTTTCTACATACCTACCTACTACTACATATTATTATTGCGTAGGTGAAAGCCTTTGAGCATACGTTGACGTGGGCCTGTTTGTCTGTTTTCTCTTCAACCTATGAACACCCCCGAGACTAATTTCCTGTAAATCACATGTTATTTCATCAGGTCACGAGTTCTTTGCTTTTCAAGTAAAACCTGTCAACCTTTTCGGAAACGAGATTAATAGACATATAATGATTACCATTGTCTAGTTTTCAGCTTCGAACAAACGGCACTACTAATCCAACACCAGGTTTATTATATTACACGTGTACGGTCGAGGAATCCCGGGTAAAAATGATTATATGAGTAACCATGCACGAATCCTCGCACACACTAGGAGGCTGAGGCGCGCCTACGTCTCCAGAAAAATAAAATACCAAGTGGTGGCGGCAATGGCATACATACTGAATTTTCATCTTTCTTTCTTCCATTTCATCATTCCGTTCTCTCTTTGCCTCCCTCCCCCCTCAAACATATACACTGACTAACTGACTTGACTGGTTGAGTGACTGACGACTGACAGACAGCCAGATAGGAACTCGTGCAACAATGTACCAACACTACTGCTGTTTCTACAACAACTACTGCTGCTTCTAAAAATAGTATCATATTAGTATTAATACACATATTGCCACTTTTTTTTTAAAAAAAAAAGAGCATAATGTAGCAACCAGATATCTTCACTATTCAAACGACATATAGCACACATACACATGTATCAGAACTACATACTCTCGCCTCCCTATTACCACGCTACATACTCATCAGCAGTCAGTCATCCTTGCAGAGTGGGAGGGCGAGAGGGAGAGAAAGTGAAAAAAAAAATTCCAATACTATTTTCTTTTATCATAACCAAGTTTATTTTTTCTTTCTCCGAGTTGAGGAGCCGAGAAAATCTCATCATATTCATGCTTGGAGACACACACTTTTCACGAAAAACGTTCCGAAAATATGTACATAAATATTTCAGAGGGAGAAAGCAAATTCGAAAAAGCAGAGCGCACATCAGCATATCACTATCACACACAGCCAGGCTATGGGATTGCGTAACCTAAAATAATAATAATATATTATTTTATTACATTATTTCTAATGTAACTAAAGTAGGAAGAAAGAACAACTTTAAAGAAAAAGGAATGAGAAAGTATATGGCTTCGTCGTGCACAGGCGAATTGTGACGTCCACCATCCAAACAGTCATTTTTTGGTGTATATGCGTTTTTTCATCTTATTTATGCTTGTAGTTGTGACAATTTGTCGCATGTGTAGAGGCCAAGTAACGGAGGGATATGGAAAGGGAGATCTGGTCATACAGTTTTTTTTCGGTTATTTTCTTTCTCCGTTTAGGTATCTCTCTCTGTCTCTGTCTTGGACTGTTTTGATGGTGGGATGCCGGCCGTTGTTGAAACACTATAAATATTTGCACGGGCCAAGAGAAGAGAGCGGGAAAAAGAAGGACAACAATGCAATTTAGGAGAATGTCGGTTACATTGGTCTCCTGGGAGGAGGAAGACTACCAGTGAGAGAATAGAGATGGCCTTCCTAATAATATTGCACAATGCTGAGAGAGTACATAATAATATGTAGGGATAGTATTTGTAGTAGAAGCAACAGAAGATGTAAAACGGGATGTTGGTGGTGGTGGTGCGGTGAGGACAATGGTAGTTCCAATAATTTCCCGTTTGTTTGTTGAAGAGGGTAAGAAGCAGGTAAAAATGCCCGTGTGTATGCCGTTTATAGACCATTATTCCCGGCAACAACAGCGAAACAATATTGACACGACGACGAAAATGGCTGGATGTCATGTAGCTAAAAGTATGCATGTACGGAGCATGCAAACAGAGAGCGGGGGCAAAATTATCCTTCAGGGTTAGTGGTGGTGATAGGAGCTAGAAAATAGGTGTCCTGATAATAATGGGCCGGAAAAAAGGTCTGCTTGTTGTTATTTTTTTCTTGTGCTGTTGGTTGGCCTAGTACCACTATCATTTTTTTGAATGTCAGGAGCAAGAGAGGTGAAGAGAGTGAACATAAAAAGGGTAGGAACCGAGAATTGGAGGGAATGTTCACGTATATTATCATCCATAAATAAATAAATAACAGGATGGAGAATAGTGAGAGGGATTGGGAGATTGAAGGAAATGGAGAGAAGGACAGAGGACATGAGGACAGGAATCTGTTCGTCAAAGTCCAAGTGCTTAAGAGTCGATATAGAGCAGAGTAACTTTTTCCCGAGAAAGATGGAAAGCAACATCCCTTTTGGTGAACCAGACATACATAAGTACACACTAGAAAATGTCTCTGTGGCAGTAAAGCAGTGTTGACTAGTAGCGGAAACTTAAAGAATGTGGGATTCCATTGAAAAGTGAAAAGGAAATGGGAGGAAAATGTAGGGAACAGACGGATAGAAGAGAAAAATAAAAAGTTGCATAGAAAGCTGCTATTCTGTACGTTAGGTTGTTTAACCCAAAAAAGTTTCTAAATATTTCTTGGAAATCAAGTTTTGCTCCAATGTTTACCAATGGATCATTGGCTAACGTATGAGAACACAAAAACGTAAGGCTTTCGAAGAGAAAAAGCAGGGTACTTTTGGAAAGAGGTACTATCAACAGAACTGAAGGATGAGCAGTGCGGAAAAAGGGAAAAGACCTTTTTCCATCCAGCATTTCTCCTTGTTTACTTTTCGGATTTATTTTTTCATAATGTAATATAATATTGTGTAAAATCCATGCTCAAAGTTACGTAACGTACATACGAGTGCCGCACTGGTGCTGCTCGGATGCCGTTGGAAGTACCCTTTTTTATTATTATTATTAGATTTTCATTGTTTGACAAGAAAAGAAAAGGGATAGATAGCATTATTATTACTATTTTTGGGCAAGAAAGGTTCGCAAAGACGAAAAGGTTGGCGGTAGGAGCGGTCGTGGTGGTGGTGAGAAGGAGAAGAAGGACGATAAGTATATGCTGGATGGACTTGTCATCATTTACATGACGATATAGCAGATAGATAGATAGGCACATGCTATCATCAAAGCCGTTACGAACGCCAACAAAGGAGGGTCCCTTGCCCAGAAGGAGTCCCCAGAATAAAAGTTTTAGCATGTGTGAGTTTGCTGGTGGTACACGATAGTCGTCCTCCTCGTCATCCTCCTTCTTTTCCCACTAATCCAATTCTTCATGAAAATGCAATCTGCGTGGAAATGTGTGTTGTTTCAACAGCAAAGAAACATATGTCTCCAGCCTACCACATTATATCCCTACCTACTACCACACTTCTCCTTTCTTCTTTACGTTCCCATTACACAATTTTTTTCTCCTTTTTGGATTGGAATAACATTATCCTCACTTGCCTTTCATCTGGGCCTCTGTGTCTGTGTGTGCTTCTCTCTCCCCGGCTGAGCACACTGCTGGAAACTGGCACTCTCCTGGAATTTCAAATGATCCCACACACAAACACAGGAAAATGTATAAAAGAAAGGTTTTTCCCATTCATGCAAAATGAGCCACATTATTTTTTTAAAGTAGATAAGGACATCCATCCACCACCACCGTCATCATCAGAAAGGGATAAAAATGAGAATAAAAAAAGGATTGAATCGTGTGTGTGCGCGCTGCCATGCTTATATAGCTCATGTGATGAATAATGGAAGGAGTGGAAGAAAAGAAAGTGATATCTTTCCTCTGACAATATTGTTGGATAAAAAGGGAAGTAGCGAAAATATAAATCATGAAGGAAGGGATAAGAAGGCACGGTGTGATTTCATAAGAAATTTATGCAGTCTTCCAAAAGAGGCCCACGTACGTACTTATACACGCGGATAATAATATTATGTATATGGATGCAAAGGCAATTGCCAAACAAACAACTTTTTTTATTACCTTTAATAACACTCGTATTGTTCCTTCAATAATGTTGTTAAGGCCATTATTATTATTGTTAGCATTATTATTATTAAGTAGAGCACAAGCTGGAGACTACTTAGCAGAGCCACTACTAAAATTTTGTAAAATCCCCTTCCAACTTTTCATTCCATCCCCAAAAAAGTTTTTTCAAGTTTCTCGTCGAAATTACAGAGCATCCTCTTTCCCTTCTCTCTCCCTCTCTCTCTTTTGGTCAATCTGATACTTTTATCATTTCTCTCCTTCATTCTCCTCAAGTCTCTCTCAACTCCCTTTTGAGAGATGAGAATCACTTTTATCTTTCCTCCTGTATTATTAGTTGTGTGTGTTGGACTATGTTTGTGAGTTGTCGGTGTCCTCGAAAATTTTGAAACAAGTTTCCAAAGAGGGAGGAGGAGGATAAAGGATGAGAAGGCTAAGAAGAAACAGAAGCCGGACAAGAATAACTACCATCATCATTATTACTATTATGGTAATGGTGGTAGTTGTAGTAGCAGCAAGCGACAAATAATAAAGCATGTCGTGGCCTGCCCTCGCCATCATTCAGTCAGCGGGAAACAGTAGGAAAGTTAGGCAGTTCCATGATCATCAGAAGGAAAAAGTTTCTTCCTGGGAGACACGGAGAAAGTGTTGATGTGATTTTGTTGATGGTGGTGGTGGTGGTGGGAGTAGTGATAGGGTATGGATGATAGTTCAAGTCTGGTGGCGGTGGTGGCGATGGTAGCAGCCCAGCAGTGCCATATTATCAACCTTGTGTAGTAATAACAATGAATATAGGCTTTGGCTTGTGTGTGTGACGATGAAACTGATGATGATGAGAATGACGTTCCCTATTGTTGTCCCACTGCTACTGTTATTATTATACTAGGACTCTTCCTACTACTGGTATGGTATCCGTGTGTGGAGAAAGACGCCTGGTGTGACTTATCACTTTGTGCAGAGGCTTAGTGATATTAAAGCTTATTTTATTGATGACACACAGCAGAAAAAACACGAAGCTGGGAATATGTATAGCGCTGGGAACAAACTTCAGGGGCCGAGAGTGAGAAAATTGAGGAGAGAGGACAGAGAAAGAGAGAAGCAACAGCAAAGCGAACAGCGGGATGGATGTCTGTGGATGGTTTCCATCATCGTCCTATCCCATTATCAGGGAGGATGAATGGCGAGAAATTTATTGCTAGTAATAATAATAATAATAATAATGCCATGCTGCAAGGGTGAGCACCAGCCACCACAATGGCGGTGATCATTCTTCTTTTCATCTTATATTAATCGCTCGCGCTCTCGCAGCAGCGTGTAGTATACACCTTTCCAACTAATTTCTAGTAAGGACAACGACCGTGGAAACAGTGCATATAGGTATCTACTTGTTAAAATTACACATGCCGGAGTAGTAAAGATAGAGGATGGAATATTTGTGGACAAAAAAGGGATTGATAAGGGCATTCATTGAGGAACGTAGTCGATGATGACGCTAATGTATTGTGTTCCCGTTGATTGGCTAATCTCTCGAAGCCATCTATTTTTTTGTTATGCTGGACGTTGGAGAGATGGAAGTGATGATGATGATGACGAGCACAATGAGCCTCTCGAGTGTTCTCTAGTTTTCATTGGGAGAAAAATGAAGATTAAGTGTGAAAATAGAGCTTTTTAGCAGCACAATCTTTCACCTTTCAAAAGATTGATTGGCAGAAGGAGGAGTGTTTGGAGTGGGTGGTGTGAGAAATTGGATGAAATTCGGATACATTTTCCCGTTTCTTTGTTGAATGTCGCGTACAAAATATATTTTTTTGTAATTACCACCGCCTCTTGTTACCATTCTTGTCAAGCTCATTGTAAGTCTCGGTAAAGGAGTAAAGGGTGAAAATCGACTTTCGCTCACTTTATATTTATGCTTTAGCATTAACAGATTGTCCTTCCCTATTTCCTCCTTTTATTCTTCAAGGGGCAATAGTAAAGCAGTGTGGAAAAGTTTTTGTGTTGTAAAGTGACTAGCAAAAGGAAAGAGTCAAGTTTCCAAGTTCACACACCTACACAAGGAATTATTGGCCATTTTCATTGTGAAGATGCGAAGGAGGATGAAATGAGGGAAAGTGGGACTCATCTCAAGTCTGTCTCTATCTCTTATTGTTCCTCTCTGAAGTTTGTCAATTTGAAGTGGCAGCAGAGGAAGAGAAGCCAGATCTCTTGATTTCCCGTCTATTCTTGACGACAGAAAGAGAGACATAGAGATGGAGAGCGAGTGACGAAAGAGCTTTTACTTTTGGAACTAATGCGAACATAAAAGTAGCATCCTCTCAAGAATCGAATGTCCTGTCAGAGTCACTCATTAGCACCGTCACCAGCAGTAGCAATACTGGCACGCCTGGATATATCCTCCTTCACTCCACTCGCTTCATTTTCCCTAAGGACACTTGTGTAGGTCGACCAACGGGGCAAGCCACTAATTGCCGTTGTTGTTGCTCCTTCTCTCCTGCTCGACTTTCTCTCTCTCTGGTTGTTAGGGATGTAGATAGATTAATAAAAAAAACCTTTTCTCTTCTATTTTCCCTGCAATCTTCTTATTTTTCACTAAAACTTGTGGACGTGGCCAAGGTGCAGGATGGCAATCACGTTTCTTCCACACCATTGCCGTCATTATCACCACAAAAAAATTGCACAAACGGACGTACCCAAGTGGGCTAATTGATGGAAGAGGTCGGAGGGGAAGTAGGAGAAAATAATCAATCAACAGCATCGCCATCGTCATCAATTCACCGCAAAAAGTTGGGAAAGGGCAGCAGCGGCAGGAGAAGAAGAAGAAGAGGAAGGATAAAGTGAAGGACGATATCGTACAATGTTTCTGTGGGAGAAAGACAGGAAAAAGGAGAGAAAAGAGAGTGAATAACGATGGATGAGTGACATTCAAAAAGAAAACCTTGCAAACTCGTCACTTCTTCCGCCTTTAAAGCAGACAATAAACAAGACCATTAGTGAGGAGGATGCGTACAAGACAGAGTTTGGGGAGAGAAGTAAGGGAAAACAAAGAAGGAATAGAGATAAGATGAAAAACATGTTTTTGAGTGTAAAGAAAGAAAAGAAGAAGTAAACAAGATATTTTCGCAAAGTAATTTACGTGGTGGCAGAGGATACGTAACACGACGTTCATCTTTTTCTCTCTCCTCTCGCCCATCTTTGGCTTTCTCCCTTTCTTTAAAGAAGTCCTGCATAATGGAGTCTTCCTCTTTCAACTAGTTTCTGTTGTGTCAGCAGAAACCAGGAAGAAAACAGGCGTGCCACCCTACTAAACTAGTAGTAAACTTAAAAACTTGTATCTGGAGACTAGAGATAGACTCTAATGAGTGGAGTGAGTGATGTAAACTGTAACAAAATACTTTATACATATTTTTAAAAAAAGAAGGAACAAAATCTTAGATATTTTCAAAACATGTATATGTGCATGTTATACTGAGCCACACTGTTCAACATTCTTTTCTTTCCCGACTTTTACTATGCTCATGTTATCTCTTAACATTTTTTTTCCTGTGTTCCGATTTTATCATCGTCCTTCTTTTATGTACTTGCATTTTAGTTGTGGCAATGGCAAAGTAAAGTTTAGAAAGAAGAAGAAGAAGAAATAAACTTGCACTTTTTGTTGTGAGATTGTTAACCGAAACAAGATTACTTTTCGTTTTACAAGAAAAGATTAGCTGATGAACAAGCTTTTACTTTGGTGATGCTGCTGCTGCTCCCTGATTGCTGGAACTCAGAAATTAATCCGACCTCTGAAGGAATTTCCTTTTGTACAGTAATCCCCTGCTAATCTACTGCAGGCTGACTACTACTGATTCTAAACCACTCTATCTGAATTTTCATGAAAGTTTAAATCCAATTTACTTTGTCATAAACGTGTACATACATATAAACACATGCATAGTTACTGAGATTCCATGTAGATATTTGTAAGTTTTTGCGAAAACTTGTACAAAATTATAGACTTCTAGACTACTTGTACTTTTGACCTGATGCCCTTTTATGGTTTATATTGGTAAATAAATCTAGTAAATATATGAACATGTGTGGGTGGTGGTTTGACTGGAAAGGTCAAAGTTGATGAAAAGTTTATAGAGTATGAATTTTTGAATTTTTCGAGAATCCATACCAGTGCACATACCGTCACGACTTGTATTACAAGCTGCGTGCTCGGATTGATAAATTGTGGTTTGTAAACAGGAAAGGCAAATATAGAGCTATTAGATAGATAAATAGGTAATTTATTTGATTTGATTATTTACCTTGCTACCTTCTCCTTTTTCCAGAGTTATGCACTCAGGGTATCACGTAGATATTTTGTTGAATATTCATCATATATAGCGCCGTATCAATCACAATAAAAAAATAGCTTCCCAGACAAAGTTTTACTTTTAACGTTCTTAAACTCTTAAGTGTATGTGCAAGGTCTGCCACTCAAGTGGGAGTATTTGCATTGTGGTTTGCAAAAAAAATGGCGTCACTTGCACTCTGACATTTTGCAACGCTTTGTTACGCGTAACATTTACGTCGAGTGTTTTACATAATTTAAGAAGTTACTTATCATCAAAACATGATTTATTCGCCGACGGCCAAAGATAGATCCTCAAGTCAAAAATTCTCCTTTGAAGAGTGCAGTAAAAATTAAATGGAAAAATGGTTTTTATCCATGCATATCCCTAATCTACTATCTACGTAATACCAAGGAATCGCGACCCTGAGTAAATAATAAATTACAGTATCGCAGGCAGTTATAAAAAATGTAGAAGTGTGACAAGGCAAATTCATTATTATTATAGATTTCTCCCACATGTTTTTTTTCTGCAACAACAACAGAGACCTGTCTTGAATATCACAATTTGTCCAGCATATTTGTTGAAATGTCAATAATTACCTGTGCAAATTGCATAGGAAAATCCCCACGTAAATGTGAAATGTAGCCGTGTGTGTGTGAAGTTTGAATATCCAAATCTTTTTTTCTGTTTTTGCCCTCGTTAAACTCTCACACTGCCGATGGGCATGATAAAGCAGCATTTTGTGTGTGTAGATTTTCACTGACAATAAATAAAGAGGTTGTTATCATTTGTTGTGTGGGATTTCTCTCTCTGTATGCTTTACTTACCTCATGAAATATAGTTTAAATCGCTTAAGAAAATATACATTGGAGAAAGGTATTCCGTTGTGTGTGTAGTCATAAGTAATTTATTTATTTAAAGAATCAATGAAGCAAAAAATGGAGTAGTGTAGGTAGTGATGTGGTGTGGGTCTGTGCCAGGTTTGACTGATGCTGTTGCTGCTCTGATTCTGGCAAAAAATAAGAATGGTTGTCATGTTACAATAATAGCCTTGTTGTTTGCTTAGCAAAGAATAGGGAAAAGTGGGGTAGAGAGAGAAAAACTCGGGCTGTTTGCATAATACCACTTTAAATATGCATATAGATAAGTACGATATGCATATTATGTAGCTATAAAGAATACAAAAAAATATTATAGTTTTATGTTTTCCTTGCCGTCTCTTTTCTCCTTCGTTTCATTTTCATACGTTATTATCCAATCATGACGATGAATGACGAACTTAACTGTAAAGAAAATACTGCCATTTTATTTGCTTAGTTTCCTACACAAATACGACTATTATTACTACCCATTGTATAGGAAAATTAAACGTAAAATTGTAGTTCGTCAGTCAATCGTAATAATAATATATACTTTCTCCGTTTCTCTTTCTTTCTGTCTTTCTCCTTCCAGCTCTCCCACTTACATTCCATCTTGTTTACACATTTTACTGCCAACAGCTATACCGCTCGGAGTGCAAATACACGAAACATTGCCATCATCATCACCGTCCCCGGTATTGAAAAAGTAGTAAAAGTATTACCTAACTTAGTAGTTAAAAATATTATATGGCCAGCCTGGCTAGAAAAGGTATATAGTTTAAAATTTGCCAGAGCGTCAAGTTGGCTCGTTGTCACTAAAAAACTTTAATGTTTTCTGTTTGTGTATCGATCAGTTGAAAAGTAAATAGATACGCAACAACAACAAAGCACGAGTGAACACACTACTAAAACTCATCCACTCTCTCTCCATCCTTCTCTCTCTCATCCTGTTTACTTACTTGTGTACACAGCGTGTAAAAAATTTCTGATGAAATTTCATCTGTAAATATCCAAAGGGCACTTTTGCTGGGGCTCTTTCTTGGACAAGTACCACCAAAAGTTACGTAGCCATTTTGTTTTGAAGCGTACCACCGCAGCACCGACAAATATTGTTCCGGGCACTACTACTGGTCATGATCACGATGAGCGATATATCTATAAAGAACGGTTATGGCACACTGCTTTTTAATTTCATTACACTTGAAAGCAATAAATAACATTTTTACGGTCGAGTATCATCATCCTCTTCTTCATCATGGGAAAAAGAGTAAAGTAAATGGACAAACAAAGGAAGAAAAATTGCTGCACACAAGCGTGTAGTGCAGACAACAGTAGCCTCATCGCCATCATCAGTCACCATGTCATGTAAGGAGTCTATATATATGTATATAAATATGTTCCAACTTCAGAGCAACTTGACTAGATCTTTGAAAGCCTGCTAGTATATAGTGTAGTAGTGAAAAATTGAAAGTAAGAATTTCCATTTAATTAATCGACTCAAGGATTTTACGGAAAAAACCGGTTGAGATTTTCATTAAGTTGCGAGGAGAGTGGAATTAATTGCGTAATAAAAAAGAGCAAGTGGTACGATACGATAGGAAGGATCCCTTGCATACGAATCAGTTTTCCGGGGAGGCAGGGAGGGCGAGTGGGCAATTTTGTTTTTTCAATTCGTCAGATATCTCCCCTCAAAAAATATACATACATACATAAGTTTACCTCGTTTCAGGAAACCATGATGGGAGTGGAGCCCACGCTGCGCAGTATATCCATTAGGGAAGCCTGTAAAGGATTATGTGTCTCCTCTTTCGGAAATCCCAAACTGTAGCCCGTGCAAAAGCAGTGATCATGGTCGTCACCATTGTCGTTTGAATGAAACGATGAGTTTCCAAGATCCCTAAGCATTTTGATGCTCCATTTCTACTATCTACTCATACGCTACTGCTGATAGCCGGGGGATTTATTTATTACGTGGTAATTAAACCGAGGGATATACAGGGTTAATAATCAGTAAAAAGAAGGTCTGACTGACTGAGATTTCTGTTTTGTATTTGTGTAAGCGAGAAAGAGTTTAAGTATGTAAGGTGCTAATATTACCCTTGTCCTTGTCGACGACGACACAACTGCTTGCTTGACGACCAGAGTAAAAAAGTCCATATTTTCTCTACCACCTTCCTAAAACATGATTACGAGCGTCATTTACTCTTTTAGAGCTTTTCCCAAAGAATAATGATAACTGTTACGCGTGTTGTTGTTGCTTATTTCTTTAACAAAGGGAGCGAGTATGTGTGTGTGTGAAGTAGAGTGTGAAACTGTCTTGTCTTCTCTAAAGAAAGTAGAAAGTGTATAGTTGTACAGGAGCACAATGGTACCATCATCATCACGGTCGCGAAAACAACAACAATTTCATAAATGAAATGAGAACGGAAAGGAAAAAGATGGAGGGTTAATGGCGCGAGAGAAAGTGCTATCACCACCACCATCATCATTAATTCTACTCTGATCTTCTAAAGCCCGGCTCTTTGCTCTACTGCTACTACTACCTCTGTCTCTGTTGTTCCAAGACGAAGAAGAAGAAGTAGAGAAGAGAAGAAGAAAGAGAAACAAAAAAAGTTTAGCACCACACTACCACCATAATCATCATCAGCACAACAAACAAGAGAGAGAGAAAGAAGAAAAATATATAGTTTCTTTTTCTCTTTCATCCTCAAAAATACAGGTTGTTTGAAAAAAGAAACTCTAACAACCTGCTTGAAGAGCTCAGTAGCACATAGTCAGTCATTTTGTCTGAAAGAAAGTGCTCTCTCTCTCTTTCTCCCTTGTCATCTTACTATCATTTAATATGCTTTTGTCTCAGTTTCACTTTATACAAATATATACATTGTATAAAGGGCTGTTTCTGTCGTAGGTAAACCATGATCCACAGACTCCTTGGGAATCATACAAAATCATTTGTGTGTGTGGACTCAAAAAATATCAACTTTCACTTTACTCCTTTTTTTAACAAAAAAGTTGTGCCAAGTTTATTTGCTTTATTTTTTTCCTGCGTGGAATTCAGTAACCCTTTTTAGACAGAAATTTCATCGCTCTAGAGCCTAGTACAAACACGCATTATAAAAAAGTCCAGCAATTAGTTTATTGCTAGAGGGAAAAAAGAAAGAGAGGCTTGAGAATAAAGTAAAGTAGTAAGCTGGATGATGATGATGAGGATAATGTAACGCGAAACAGAAAGTACGCTTTGGCGTTTTTTATGAAGATGATGTTAGAAGGACAGCAGCAGCGGTGACAGTGACTGCTGGAATGGGGACTTTCTCTAGATTTTTTTTTCTTCTTCTAAAAACATGTTTCACTTTCATTATAAAATTGTATATTTTCTGCTTTGCTTTCCACTCCAATGTACAAGTTAAATAAGTTGGAAGACGGGAAAGAATGAGGGCAACTAGGCATGAGAAAATTGCTTAATTTCTTGACAACTTTTCTCTGTTGTGACAGTGAGAATTAGAAAAATAAAAAAGTTTTTGCAACTTTCAAATCTTCACCATCATCCTCCTACCATTATCAACTTACACAGTCACACGTAATGCTGTGGAAGCAATAATAACAACAGTAAAACTTTAAAGTTACGTAGTGTTGACGATGATTGTGTGACACTCATGTAATTATTATTATGTCATTATTATTACGATATGCTGGAAGGCAGTTCTTGTGGTATTATCAGCTAGAAAACTTGGTTAGTTTTATAACACATCATATAATAATAATGTGTGTGTACATACGTGCAGCATGTCACATGTCAAGAGCAATAATAAAAAGTTTACTACGGGAGATAATAGGTCGGCATATTTTTCAGCCACCAGATTAGCATAACATGAAGTGAATAAATTATTTCATGTGACTAGTTTGAAAATTATTTGGGAACGTAATTAAATTGAACATCGCCAAAATGATAATTTGTACAGTTGCTAGGGGACTGGCAATGTGGTCTCTGTCACGTAAGCTATTTTTCCTAACGTTCCTTATCGTATCATCATCGCGACCGTTAAACTCAGAACAAAAATTTGATCAGTAACTGTGTAATAGCGTGTACTTACATAGTCGGGCGTTTTTTTTGCAAGCGTAAATTCTTTCTAGACGCCGGTGGTGTAAATGGGTTCAGATGATGATGTAAGAATGTGTGTCGACATGTCCTCTAATTCTAATCGTCCAAATCCAAAGCAAACTTTACTCGGTTTGCAGACATGTACTCACTTAGATTTTCTTTTGACGAGGATCATTCTTCTCCACTTCTATTTAGTTACTTTTCTTAAACTCAAATGCTCCTTCTGGCTCTCAAAGAGTTTTTTTTTCAAGTTGCCCTCTCGGATGATCAAAAGAATAAAACGGATAGGCATGTAGGTACTTGATTTGCTAGGAACGTAGTGACTTAGCCAGTAGGCAACTTCCACTACAGCATAATATCCGCCGAAATTAGTCTCGGATAACACTAGCAGGCAGTGTTTCGCACAAATTTGGCTAGTGACTACGTTTGTAAAAAATCGAGTATGTATTTTTTTGCTGACGGCGGTGGGTGTTGGTGATGTGGCGGCTGTTGTGTGAAATGCCCGTTTTTCATTGTCATGGCTGTTGGTCGTGTCGTGCTTAATGTAGTACAAGGTAGACTATTAAGCTCTCTTTCTTCTTCTTCCTCTTCTCCCTTTGATTGCTTTCCCCTTCCTCTTTTTTTCGGGATATCTGAGCTCTGTATAAAGTAGTGCTAATGGGACTTCACGCTAATCCCTGCCAAGGCACTCTGACTCCAGTTCCGACTAAAAACCTCTCCTCTTCCTTTTCCTCTAATGCGCCTCAGCTCTGCACTGTATAGCAATAATACTCTTATTCCGCTAGTCTGCTTCTTCAACAACAACACCAGTAGTAGCAGCAGCAGAACCAACACCAGACCCACTACCACCGCCATCAAGAAGGAATCAATGAGCACTCTTCAAGAAAAGCACACACACACACAAGAATAAAGAAAGCAAGAAGGAGAAAAAAAGAAAATAAGTGAGTGAGCAGCTTTGCTTTGATGTACTTTTTAATGACCCAATTAGAGGCAAAGGTGGATGAATGCAGCAGGGATGGATATAGAATTCCAGAGAGAAAGTATTTTTCTTATTTGAGAAGAAAAGCAAGCAGTTGGCAAGATGTAGAAGGACACAAAGAGTGTGTGTCTGGAAAAAAGAGTCTAACTGTCAATTTCAACCCTTTTCTCATGTTACATCTATTGAGCCGTTATTGTTGTCGTGTTGAAATTCGGTACACAGCTCAGCTCCTTAAAAAATAATAGAGCTACTTGTTAGCTCCCTCTTTTTCTCTCTTTTTTTCTGTATATTCCTTTCTTTGCTGAGAACAGGAATTGATTAAATTTTCCTACTTTTCAGGTTTTCTTGTATGGACCAATTTTATTCTTTCCTCTCCTGTCCGTCTCCATTACAACCCCCTTTTCTCTCATGATCCAATTTACTGTTCGTTTTTTTCGCTACTTTAACAAATTCCTTTTTTCTGATTATGTAAGAAAGTATATTTATGCTACTCTGTTCAGTTCAGTATATTTTCTGGAGGAGTGTGTGTGTGTTCCAGTTTAGTGATGATGCGTGATACAATCATCATCGTGACCATCGTCTTCTTCATCACCATCCACCCGAGAAAGGATCATGTTGTTAGCTCGTTTTCATTATACAACCGACCACCACCCGCATTACCAACGTATACCATTCTATAAAAAAAATTCCAGGGCTCTGCATTTTTTCCCACTTTTTCACAAGGCTACATGTCAAGGTATGTCTGTGAGTTGTGTGGAACGTTGTTGAGAGTACAACGTACCACTTTCTACCTCTTATTATTACCTCAGCTAATGGAGTGGAATGGAGTGTGATTTGACGGCAGAGATTTTTTTGGGAACTGCTACTAAGCCATTTTGTACGTCTACTACACATACTTATCAACTTGTTCGAGTAGCCGACCAGGCTAAGATTTTTTAACCTAATAAAAATAACGACACAGTCAGATAGACAGGCATACCTGCATTTCAGTACACCTGAGAATGGACCCATAGGATGATCATATAAACATGTATGCAATAACAAGAGCATCTCAACCGGAACACGTTACACACGAAACAAATATGTATGAAGAAGCTCTTAGGAAAGAAATAAATCCGATGCAATCATCGATCATAACTTCCTAGCTGAATGCGATAAGAATTGCCCAAAGGGTTTTCCCCATTGAAATGGCCATACAAAGGATCCTGAAGGTGACTGTAAAGATTTCCAGGAACTATTTGCCACCACCCCTGAAAAAAAGGTTCTTACCCATGTCTCATAAGAAAATTTACTTTCTTACGTTTACTTTCACAGACCAACAGACAAACATTTCCAATTCAATACTCGACCAGAGCGTTGAGTCAGTAGGGTAATAAAAGGTAACAGTGGTGAACATCGAATACCATCAATAGCCATTTTCTATTCCATTTTGAAACTGCAACATCAGTGTTCAGACTTGAACCCACGCTTGTGAAACCAATTCCACACAATCAACATAACTCTGTCGGCAACATCGTCCTTTTTCTTGGCGAATAAAAGGATAAATTATATTTTATTTTTTGATTAATTTCTTTCCAAGAAGAGGGTTTTATTATTTTTTCAAAGGTGAAAATACTTGGCTTTAGAGGATCATCAAGAGCATGTTATGTCATGTCTTTCATGTTTTTTTGTATAAAGTGGGCGTGTAACTAGGGTATCTAGATTACATGATGATGAGAAGGATGATGTTTTTTCTTGGGGGTACATACACACTCACAGGCAACATTGTTCATTGGTTCTACTTCAGCGAGCCAAATGCTTGAGCCCCGTTTTTTTCTGTTGAGATCACCAAAAAAATTATATTAAAAACGCTGGTCTGTGTGGCAGTGTGCCTAGTAGTCCTAATCCGGAACAAGGACTAAAAAATTAATCTGTTGGAAAAAGAAGAAAGGGAGAGAAGAGACTCTCTCCTGACTATTCTACTCAAGTTGGTGGCAAAGCATTTCGATAAAAAACCCAAGTATGTGGTGGCAGTGGAAGCAGTTCATATAAGTATTGGAGTCACGACAATTTCTCCCTCTTTTTCTCTCTCTCCCACTCGATTTGTATGTATGGATGTAGTATTTTTAAAAGAGCGTAATTCTCCCATGGGATGAGACAAGGAGACAAGACGAGCGAGGTCACGATGGTATTAAAGCAAAGGGACGTACCACCACGAACTCGGACAAAATTTTCTACTAATCTAGTTTTATCATCGTAGTCATCAGTAACACAGCAGCGTAGCAGTCCCATTGTATTTTTTCGCTCTGTGTGCACAAAACTTTACTCATTTTTTGTTCTCCTCTAACTCCTCCAGAACTCTTCTCTGGATTTTCAATGGAGAGGGAGGCTCTGCTCTGTGGACTTGCATCCATGTACATATACTATTTTCCTATATCTGATCATGGTTCCACCGTCACCCCTATTGTTACAACCATTGGAATAAAAACTTAACTAAACGATAAACTGAAGGAACAAGTATAGATTAACCTGACAAGGTGGTGGTGTAACTTTAAAAATGGGGAACGAGAAAAAAAGTTGGTTAATGTATCGCGGGTATTTTTACCACTCTTCGGGGATTTTCACAATGAATCACTCCTACTTTCTCCTGTACAAATCCACTTTATTCTTCAATCCATATATAATGTATCTCTATATAGGTAGATGTAAATGTATTGGAGGTGGTAGGGTGGGTAGTAAAACGGTGGCAGAAATAAGCAACTCTAACTAACGGTAACAAAGACCCATTTTAACCAATTTTCTCTTCATTCAAGTGTGTAACTTGCATGACTTGCTTTGCGTCTTTTTTCTGGATGTAGTATAGTTACTAGTGTCGTGTGTGTGATGTTGGGCTTGGTGGCGGCGGTGTGGTGGTGGTGGAAATGGTGGGGTTGTATTTTTGGTGCCTCTCTTCTTTCATTTTGTTCGCTATTCGTCTTTCTTCTTGGTTTTGCTCCATATTTCTCTCTCTCGTCTGCTCCTATGCTCTCTGATAGAAATCGTGGCGGTGGAAATGCAGCAGTAACATGCTTTGCTTTTGTGAATAGATGAATTGTGTGAAGAAGAAGAAAAATCCTTTGAGAATTTTGCTAGTTTTTTTATTATGCTTGCTGGGTCACAATTCTCTTCCTGCCAAACAACGGATACTTTCCACTAAATTCCTGCTTTCACTTTATAACCTCATGGTAGACTACATTCGTGTATCTCTCTCTCTTTCAAAAAATATATATCCTAATCGTGCGCCTGTCTCTGCTAGTTGATATTGAGGTGTTACTAAGAAGGATAGCGAGGTGGTAAAAAAGTATCTGGCAATATCGAGCAAAGTAGACAAACTGCTTTTGAATAGATGGCCAGTGCAGCTTTTAAAGTTGGGAAAGTGTGTTGTGATGAGCTTTGGCAGAATGTCGGCATCATCATCTTAGGGCATCTTATATGAAATAAGCAGCACGCCAGAGTTACAAACGATGACGTGAGGTACTTTTCTCACTCGCTTTTCAAAAAAAAATGTTTTTAAAAGATAACGGTGTGTTCTCCATCCACTATACATGTACTATTTGCTAGTGATGGTGATACTGTTAGAAGTAGCCAAGTTTTTCCCAGATGAAACTTGACCACAACTTTTCCCATATAAATTTTTTTTCTATGATGATGAGGTCAACAAAAAAATAAGACTGGAAAAGGGAAAAGTTTAGAAGCAATGGTCATACTACAAGCAGAGAGGCGAAATAGGTGATAACCATAGGATTCTACTGGGGCATTTATGACTAATATCCTGTCCGTCTGTCTATCCAGATAATCCGTTATTATTACGCTAGTTTTTTAATACACGCTCGTATTTATCAGTTACTATTCATTTTTATAGCTTGCTGTGCTTCCCGTCCAGTTCACTATATCACCCTGGTTGGAAGAAGAAAAAAAGATGAGAAATGAGTTTTCAGCTATTTATGGGCTTACCCTTCTTTCTCTGTACTACCTTTACACCTTCACCACCACCGCCGTCACCCCTTTCTTTTAAGAAAATACCATATATACCAACCAACTTTCTTACCTGTCTGCATAATTAGAATTTATTCCAGTCCAGTTGTTTTAGGTGTTGGTGGGCCAATAAAATAAATATAAATTATGGCTTGTCTTCTTGTGACTGTATGTTTTATGCTTGGTTGGACGACCCACTGCTCAACTAGCCAAGTTACTGGGAACAGCATAACGGATAATCCCAATAATAAGGAAAGACACACGAGTAAAAAGTGAAAGCAGACAGCAGGGGCAACAACGGCATATAATATTCTTGTACAGCTGCTCCTGTGAGCTCTTCTGTTCCCTTACCATCTGCTCACCACCTTATATACTCTTGCAAAAGTGGAAAAGAAGAAGGTGCTAATAATATTTAATATAATATAGTGTTATAATGGCGAGTTCATACTTTTAATATAAATGGTATACAATAAACTTGCCTCCAGTCCAAAAGTGTTCCTCACACATAAGTCTTATATGGTATGCCCAAGAGAAAGCATACTAGAGTAGCAAAAGAGAAGTAGTAGAAAAGGTGGAAACTTTTCTCCAGCTCCAATTTTCCTAACCTGACGACGATGCAACTCCAAAACTTTATGTTTGTCCGTAGGCAACCGGGTTTGTTCATCAGATAGTAATAAAAAGATAGTATTATCTTCATCATCAGCATCAACGGCAGCAGAGAGAGAGAGAGAGAGAGAGAGAGAGAGAGAGAGAGAGAGGCAACATAAGCATTTTACTATCTTATTAAACTTAACCACTTATTTTACACATTTCCTTTCTGCGTCTGTTTAGACTTTCCATGTGTAAATGTTGTTGCCTTTCCTCTCGGTCACATTTGGCTGGCACGTTAAAACATGTGAAAAGTTGGAGTAATGCTCTCTGGTCGTCATCATCGTCTCCAAAGGATTTTGAGCACGTTCAAAAATAAAAATATTTCCAGCTCACACAGGTCAGGTTTCATTAGAAAACAGACATGCTTTGCTTATTTCTTTGAAAAAAAGATATTTTCTCTGAAAACTCACTGACAACATATTTGGCCTTTCGTATTCTACGAGCGAGAGTGGAAAAATGTATTATTGCATTACTTTATCTATATTGATTACTACGGGTATGGTTCATACGATCACTACTATTTTCAGTATGGTTAGTAGCCTTTCTAAATTTAAGGATTTTTTTTCTGTAAAACCTGTTATGTAGGTTGTGGAAATGAGGAGAAAACTAGCAGAAATTTACTATTTACACTGATTTGATGAACACACTGCGAAATCAAAGCACCACACATGCTACTGCGATGTGTTTGATTATGACCATGAAAAAACAATTAGGGAGAGATATATAAACTAAGAACACTATCTATATTATGAATCTATGCTGGGACATAAAAAAATAGCGACGCGAATGCTAATTTTGCAAATAGTAATACATTTTGATGAGTGGGCAGTTATGTAGAGAGAATGGACTATAACTAGACGTTATAAGGTAGAATGCAGTATAGAGTTTTACGGGAAAACGTGATATTTCCACCCACACATCCTTTTGAAATTGTAGAACATGCAGTAGCATTTCATTATTATTTTTCTGCCATTGTTTCTCCGTCTACAGATTTTTGCAGATAATCCACCAAACTCAGGGTAAGTTGAGTCAGCAGCAGCATAAGCATCATAATAGCAACAATGGCACAACGAACCGGAACAAATCGAATGCATGGACTGGTTGAAAAATTGGCCTGAATTGATTTGAAAATTTTGTTCCCAAGGATTCCAACAGTGCTACTATTTATTTAAGTGGCACACACAATATGTAATCTTATGAAACTTTTTTTTCTCTTGTTAACTAATCAGCCAAGTTTTCTAGAGTAAGGAATAGAAAAAAAGAGAGATAATATATACTATTGAGACTACTACAAAAGAGGAAATTTCCCGGAGAGATTTACTCTCATTCTCATGGATTTTGGGAAAAAAAGTAAACAGGAAGGGAAACTGTGGAGGAAAAGAAAAAAAGTCCGAGTTTGGCTCAGTTTATTTTTCAGTTGTGTACGAAAAAAATCAGGGTGAAAAGTGTAACGTGAGAGGATGTTACCACATCATGATTGGCTTGCGTAAATAGGTAAAAAACGGGGAAACTGAATACCTAAATGTTTGTACGTGTACTACGGGAAATTGACAAACGTGATTGTTAAGTCGTGGAGCCAAGTAAATACTCGTGGAACTTTTCATTCTGGAAGTTGTGTATGTACACAGTAATATAATATCCAAATTAAATGTATGCAGAATAATATGTATACCTATATGTTTGAGTCAAATTCACATGTTTTTTTGTTGTAGAATGAAAATAAATACATGTTTTTGTCATTGGTAAACAGAATATTGGAGAAAGTTTTTTTGGGATCCTATTTTGATGTTGGAGCATGTTAATAATAGGAGGCTATTATATGCAGAAGAATTCGCATTTGCAATTGGAGAAAATTTTTGTCAAGATTTGTTGAGATGAAAGGAATTTTTGTTGTTGGGATATACATAAATAACAGGAGAGCCAGTGGTCAACTATATTTGGATTTTTTAATAATTTTTTACAGACGGAAAGATAAACGAATTTTATTTATAGAATTATAGAAATATGACAGATTGCATATATGACATTTATAAATTTGATAAATTTGATGTAGGATTTTAGAAAATTGTATAAGAGTGATAAGAAGTGATAGCAGTAGATTGTAGTACAGTAAATAATATGTATGTAGTAATATATTAATAAAAGTAAATGGGATACACTTTATAAAATGTTGGATTTAGCTGAAAAATTGCGACCAAGGCAAAATATGGTGGATTATTATAAGTACTTTGATGATTTGTACCATTTTGTCCAAACAATTTTATAAAACATTGGTGTAGTAGACCCATTAGCTACAACGAATGGTATTAGTAACTGCCAAGCGTTTCCAAGTTAACTGTGGAAATACGCTGTGTACGCTGTCTCATAAAGATTTTAAGTACGATTACAAGATAAATGGAACTAGTTACTTATCAAGTACATTTAACATACTAACTCCTTGACATTTAACTATCTAATAGCTAAATAGTAGTAATAATAGCTACATTCTTAAAGTAAATTATTTTACAGGATTATTCCGTGTCGCCTGTTCATCGATTCACACAAGATTGAGTGATCAGATGAAATTGAAGTTATAGATAATATATTAAACTTAACAATTTCTTAATAGAACGTATCATATTACGATCCTACATTAACATAAAAGTACATTATATTTAACTTTTTTTCCTCGTTGAATGTTTGAGGGGAAGTACGTTTAAAAATCAACAATTTGGAAAAATAAAATAAACAAAATAAAATAATTTGGAAATAAATTTTTGTTGGAAACAAAAAATGAAACAAAATTACTCCGCTCTGGGATATTTATAAAAACATAGTTTTAACAAACTTGCAAACTGGAATTAATCTGCGTATGAAATATAGATAATCACTTCCCTGAAAACTTTCTACGAGGAAACTTGGCTCCTAAATTCATAATAAAAAGGATAACTGATTTACATTGAACCTACTTTCACATAGACATAATCAAGGCAATAAATTGTTAAATTACTCTATAATGTGTTACATTTAATATTGATTTATATACAAAACGTCGTACACTTTCCTTTCTCAGCCATTACCAACATCCGTACCTACTCTCGCTTGAAACTAGAGTAGCAAGGTTTCCGATAACACTGCTAAAATCCGCTAATGACATTCCTATCCAAAATATTCCCTCGAGTTGTAAACCTACACCTTCTATCTGTTTCCAATTACGATTCATGGTAACGGATGCTAACAATCTGGAAGATGAAGTGAAACTACCCTGTCTTGCGTTTTTTAAATTACCATCCAATGTTCCAACAATGTCATTGTTGGTAAAACATTCGATTTGGGTTGCATCTAACAATCTAAAAGATTAACTTGTATAAATCACCCTAAAATTAATTATTGCTAACATCTTAAATATTTAATCTATGAATACTTAAAGATTCTATATCTTTCTTATTTGCTGCCTACTATCTTGTAAAGAAGTAAGTTGCATACGTTTAATATAATGACATATTCGCCCTTGTGCAATGATTGCAAATTACCTATATATCGTCTAATTTTCCTTAATTGATATCTATTTTCCTTAGGTGAAATCACTCTTGGTCCTAATGATTATACGTTAAGTACTGTCAAAGGCCTCGAATGTCTCCTATATCTAGTATTAACATAGTGCTATTTTTGCTTTATTCGCCGACTTGGATGGAAAGGAGTGTAAATTCTTTTGCAGAAAAACGCTCCAATCCGGGCACTACAACTATTTTTGACATAACCTACCTTAACAACAACGATAACTATGTTTAATTTAATTATTTAAGAAACCAGCTATTGAATTTAAAACAAACTATCCTAATGTACAATTGTGAGCAGAAACAGGCACTCATTGAAACTATTTAAAAATGTTATTCTATATATATGTTATTTATCTACCTGTCTGGTATGAATGTAATGTATGGATTAAGGCAAGATAAAAATTAATTTTATAGTTAATTCCAATGGTAATTCTTTAAGATTTAAGGATATAAGTATTTTGGAAAATCAGAATAATTTCGTAACGACTTAACCTACTCTTATGAGTTAATGTATCATTATTTTTTAGGACTACTATACAGTAGTACCACGTTAGCGTGTAATGCTGTTGGGTACCGGAGCCTCGCAATGGGCCATTTGAGAGCAAATTTGTGCAAAGACACTACAAACTGCCTCAAAAGTTACTTAACTTCTTATTTTTTTTCTAACTACAGTAAATTATGGATATAATGGCTAGATACGCGAAAGTTATAAAAGTGATGACAAAATCTAAAACATACTAAAAATTCAAAAGATTTCATGAAATACGAAAGAAACATTTAAAGAACAATTGTAAATTAAACCTAGCTGTTGTAATAGATTAAATTGAGATTAAAATGGAAATGGTAGAAAAAAAAATTGTTAAATAGTCCGAAAAAATGAAGATGTGTTTTTGGAGAGTGTATGAAAAGAAGAAGAGAATGTTTTAAAGAGAATGGTTCCATCTACAAAATCATAATGAAAAAAGTTAACAAGCCTGTTTAAAAGGATGAATTGTAATTATTAAAATTATTTTTTTTTAAAAATGAAAAACCTTTGATGTCATAATTCATAATCCATTGCCAGTTATTGTTGTTCGTCAATCTGTTCGTCTTCAAAAATGCTCTCGGCAGAACTTTGATCTTCTGTTCCACCGGTAGCAGTCTCCATCCCTTCAAATTGTTCTTCCAAACTCCTTCGGCGACCAGCATTAAGGATCTGGACAAGAAGCGAGTGCCGACTTGCAAGATCGTCTTGGATGCTAGTTCCACTGGGATTTTCACCGCGTCCATACAGAGTACTGCACGTAGCTTCAACCTAAAAGCAGAAAAGTTTAAAAACGAAACGCTGAAAGTTAATTTTGAACTTAATTAAAAAAGTGAAAGCTGAAACATGATTAAATTTGAATGAAAAAGACCTGCTGCCTAAGTTGGATTAAGCGAGAAGAGCGAGAAGAGCTACTTTGAGATGAAGACAGGCTTCCGACCTGACCGTTGAATGTTGATGTGGAGGTGGTAGCAGTATCCATCTCATCCTGTTGTGTAGTGTCCTGGGAATTTTCTCCATTTTCTGTGCTGTTCACAGTAGCCAGTTGTTGTTGCTGGGCAACGGCAGTTGTGTACGACGGAGGAGGCAAGCAAACAGCGTGAAGCTGAGGCTGAGCTCTCGCAGGTATCGGACGCATAGCCGTCATGGGAATATCCGGTGACATGTGAACAGGTCTAAATGTGAAGATACTCGGTTGTGAAAAACTTCTCTGTGGCCCAATGCCCCCACCTCCGTGACGTGCTCGCAGTTGAGGGCGAGCTGTAACCACCTCTGCGTCCTCTGTTTGTTGACCAATTTGTTGTTCCTGCACAGGAGTACGAGCTCCTTCTTCTTCATCGTCATCTTCCTCGTCTTCATCTTCGTCTTCCTCTGATGTCTCATCCTTTTCTTCAGATTCATCACTGATGTCTGATAGAGAATCTGACTCATGTGCAGAGGTGGGTGGACCAAACCTTGGTTCGCAGCCGTACAACAGGGGCGGTGGCGGTGGTTCTGGAAGAGAAGCCCTGGAGTTGTTGATCCATGCTTGGCGGCGCCAACGTCGCAGAGGTGGAGGTCGGAGATTGGAGCAAAAGTTGTAAAGAGTGTGTGATGGAACTGGGTTTTCTTCTAATCGGACAGGTAGACCAACATGATGTAAAGGAGCCAGTTGAGGGGGAGGTGGCTGAGCCTGAACAGATCCAGAAAATTCTGACCTTTGCAGTTGTTCTTGTTGCTGCTGCTGTTCTGCTATGCTGTTGAACTCTGCCACCTCCCCATCCTCGTTTTCATGCTCGGGCACGGAGGCAAGACGGACCACTGACTGTTGCTGGCGGATTTGCAGACGTGTACTCCGACGCATCTCTTTGGAAAATATAAGGCGCATTACTAGTTACAGCATTTTACACCTTTTTGCAAGTTTTGCAAGCTATATCATTTAACATTGTAGGCAGGTCTGTGACAAGCGTCAGTTTAGGAATCGTAAACTGACAAGTATAGTGAAAGCAAGCAAGAGTAGCAAGGATGCAGAAAGAACAGTAGCCTACTGTCAGTAGATTCAGAGCTCCATAAATATGCATGATGCCATAAAAATGTTCTGCTAGCACAAATTTAACTGCCGATGATACCCCTCTCACGTTATAGTACAACAGTTAATTACTGAATATTGATAGATGCATCATGTAATAATCCCCGGTGCGGTGACAGTATTTTTTTGCTTTAACAAATGACTGAACTGCACATGGTTACTTGTTGCATGAAGTCATGCGCAATGCATTCAAGTCAGTCGTCATGGTGACTTCTGCTCCAAACAAATTATCGGCCAACTAGCGATTGCCAACCAAAAATCATGATGGTGTGATCCGATAGAAGGTTGTGGTGATGAAGCCATGCCATGCATGCGTAGAAAAGCTCAATTGTCAGTATGGAACCTATTTTGTGCATATCGCTTTCTAATAGCCTTATATGAAAATCGCCCGAAAAATTCCACGTCAGGGAAAATGCTAACCATGTAATGCCATGCCACGTCAGCCATCAATAGCCACCAGTAGTAAAAGATAATATGCTTTCAACTTTAAAGACGATGACGCCATGTCCACTCACCTGCCATGCTCCGCAAACCAAGATGGCCGCCATGCAACCTGAAAGCCATGCAGTGCCACTTTGGAAATCACTGCTTAAGGGGAATATGACATGTGAATCTTGAAGCCACTGAAAAACACACATTTTCTAAAGAAAAATAGCCTACGCTGGAATCGGGAATATGATAATGAGAAAACATGTAAACATGATTACCTAACATGCAGATGCAAAACATTTTTATGGGATAATCCTAAAACTGTGCAGCTGCTCATTTTTACTTTAGATAATGATATGCACCATGCACGCGTAAAATGTTATGAGAAAGTGTGACTTTTTTGGTCCCCATTCAAGTATATTGGAATATATGTATGCAATCAGGTCCAGAATATCCCACCGTTTAGGTTCAATGTGTTCCCAAATTACTAGTATGAAAATTGACGATAATGCATGCAATATTATTTCTTATTGTTAGATCACTTACCTCAAGTCTTCCCCACACTGCCTAAGTATTCAAACGAAAAGAACTGACCCGGCTTAAGTGACTTTAGTCGCCATCTTGCTGTTGGTAGTATTAAAAAAATAATCAGTTAGTTTTTTATATTAAAAAATGCCACCAAGCACCACATATTTCACAACACTATTACCAAGGTAGTATTAAATCGCCTAAAAATGATAAATTTTGAAAAAAATTAAATATATCAATTCAAATCAGTTCAATTCAATTCAATTGATAAAAAATATAGCTATTTGGTAAGCACCTTAAACAAGCAAGTTGTGACCAAAGAAAATAAAAACTTGGTGGACTCAAAGAGAGTGTCGAAGTGAAGGAGTTGATGGAAGAACTTCACTTTTTAACTTGTTGATGGACGGAGGCAAGAAATGGAACTGATCCGATCGGGCATCCTTAGTTAGTTACGCTCCGTCAAGTTTGTCGACGACAACGCGCAATTAAAAGTACATACCTACTATATAAACGAGATTGAGTGATACGATATAATAATATGAGTAACTGAGATTTTTGCTACCGCTAACAGCTCTTAACATGCTCGGGATGATGCCTGGTGACAACTCAGAGATATACCATATAATTTTTATAGGATGCTGACGTGGTTTATATTGAACAGTAAACTCAAGAAGCTGGTGAAGCCTAACGAAGAAAATTTCTTAGCTGACACGTAATCATAATGATAATTGTATGCAAGTAAAGCATGATTTATAATTGAGTAGAAAATGTTCCCCAAAAAAAACTTCCACATGTCCCGTTCTGACTGGCAGAAAAAGCCAAAATCTTTTCGGGGGTGGTAGATCCCTGTGACAATGATCGGGTGACGAAGAAAAAACTTCCACCCAGCCAGTCTTAAAGCCCCACAAAGAAAAGTGTGACCAATCACAGTTTGTTGGGTGGCATGCAAAAAGGGAACGGGAAGACGAAGATGATGCCATTCGAAAAGGTAATAATAATATGCATCGACAACTTCCATCAAAACACGCAGTCCGAGTGCCTATATATCAGCACAAAATCAGCAATCTTTACCAGGGCAGTAATGGCATATAATATTGTGACACGATTGAACATAGGTAACAAGAAGTATTATAAAGAAATACAATAGCTTTCTTGTTTATCTTTGCGAAAAGTCAAAAAGGAGAAGTGAACGGGGCATGGTGACGACGAGAGCTTCCAAAAAGACATTCAAGAAATTTTATTATCCATGTTATGTCTTCAGTCTTCATAATTATGCTCATAAAATAGATCACTATATGCCAGTACTGTATATAATGCATTCAGGTTATTAGCAGTAGTTAAAGTTTATAAAAAAAGTTAGTATTACTTATAATGATGCTAGTTGTACTTATCATTCGTCACCATCATACTTACAATACACATAATCGCAAAAACCGAACGCAAGCACACAGAAAAGGAGACGAAAAGGGTAAAGGAAGAAGAAGCCAAGAGAGCATGGCTTTTTTGCAAACTGCTAAAAATATATTATGTTCATTAAGACAGAAGGGGAGTGGATGCCATATTGGAAGCTGAAAAATGGAAACATTTTTCTTACGACCACAACGACCACCTGCAGCAGCAACAGAAGAAGAGGCAGCTTCAGCAAAACAAAGTGAACTCGGCACACTCGAAGACGAAATGTGATGCTTTCCTTGCATTTTGCAGAGGATGCTACATGAAATGCCAATACAGTTTCTTCTGTTGTGTCTATGCACTCAAGTTGAGTTTGAGATTCATTTTTTTTTCTTTTTAGAGAAGCCACAGCGAACAAAATGAATTTGGAAAGGGGAAACCATCTACGGTTTTATCGCTAAACTCACTGTTGCTGGTTAGGTATCTCCGAGAACCAAGTCGGTCATGTCTGTGGAGTTATTGAGACCTTTGTAGATGGCGATACGATGCGCCGACATGAAAACCGCTTTTAGCGAAATGATGTGAGAATTGCGTTTCATGTTGGAAAAAGGGTCACCTTGCCGGTTTTTATATGAGATGCATTCGTTTTTATGGAGAAGTTAAAATAAAGTTTAAAGATTTAAACCAGAGATTTAGATTTTTTATAAAACATTTTATTCATTTTCCTTTTGTTTGCAGTAGGGTGTTTTGGACTAATGTACTTGCAAGAATTGTAATTGTAAATTATCATTTTAAAACTGTCTAAATATAGTTTGGTGATGTACACAAGTGATCTTGTTTTATGGCAATAACATTTTTAATTGCCGAGAATAATAATCTAAATTAGATTTAAACATGTACTAATTACAATGTCCTCTTCTCGTTTTTGTTTTTTGGTTATCTGAAAAAAGGAGCTTAGATTTTTTTGTACATTGATAGATAGAAGTAGTACAGAGATAAATGTCAGGACAGTCCGTTGAAAATAGTAATTTTTATAGGTATCAGGAGAGAATTAGTATCGCTAGAGCTTGAGATAAATTTTTACTAAAATAATACACTTTACATTTAGTAGTGCCTAACCTAACTTAATTTGTATAATGGTAGTAGTAGTAACGAGAATGCTTTTAAAATAATTAGTAATACTTAACTTTCCATTAATAATGATACTGATGACTGTACAAAGTATTAAAAGTAACAAACTTACAAAAATTGATAAACAATTCAAACACAACGAAATGAGTAGGATCAATAATAATAATAACAATAGTAATACGTAATGAGAGCAACTATCCTTATCTGATAAATTATTACACCAACAAAAATTGTATACTTAACAAGAAGTTACGTTAAGGTTATTAAGAAGACTCCTATTTATCTTCCTATGTCCTACCTCCTAATAGTCTCTATACTTCAACTTAAATAGTAAAACAAATTAGAACATCGCCCTTGATCAGGATACTTTAGCGATTTTTGTGTGATTTTTTTAGAAGTTGATATCTCATAATATAGGCAAAAGTACATACAGCAGCGATAGTTGGTTAGTTTCTCTTTAATTTTTTCCACAAAATATAGTGTTCACTTCAATAGGAGAGTAGACTAATGGACTATCTAATACATTTTACACGGCAGGTCTGGAGTGAGGTAAGTTTGGGGGGACATTCCCTGACTCATTGGCAGTTGTTGAGTGGGCTGCCTGGAGTGCTGCACCACCTCCAGCGGCAGCGGCAGCTGCTGCAGCCGCATAATATCCTCCATTTATGGCTTCAGGGAAACCTGGTCCTCCTGAAGTGTTTGCTCCTGCCTACACAAAACAATAGCAAAAAAATTTGTTAAAATATTGCATAATTTTCTGTTGGAAAGAGGAAGAAATATGCAAATGTCATGCGACATACCTGAGTTCGGTGCAGCTAGCTTCCGAGTAGAAAGCGGCGTGAGGAGTGCAGATGAGATTGGGTGCATCCTTCAATGGACCTTGTAACACGTTGTA
>JAHZMV010005505.1:0-18420 GCA_027743765.1 Coecobrya sp. COE2
CTGCAATGTTAGCAGTTATTACTCAGGCTGTCAGTATAACTGGTCTGGTTCGAGTGAACAAGGAACTCAGTTATATTCTCTTTATTTTAATCTTTATGTTTTTCATGATTTTTGGAATTACCATTTTGATTTTCATAATGGGATCCCAAGCGGAAATATTTGCGACTTCAGAAAATGTTTTAGACACGGTTGGGAAAATGAACAGAAATGGTAAATTTGATACGGTTAGAGACAGAATGTGGAAAAAAAGGTTTTATCAGTCATGTACCAATATTAAAGTTGAGTTTGGATTTTTCAATTTTATTGACAAACTCACTCCGTTAAATTGTGTCGATCAGGCAAATGACTTGGTAGTAAATTTATTGTTGCTTGGATAGTTTTTAAAAAATTCTCACAAAATGTTTTGTCATTAATTATAATATTCTATAAATCAGAACCAACACAAAATGTAATTATAAATCGTATTGTTATTCGAAATTGTCTCATGTGGTTTAAAATAGTGCGTAAAATAACTCCTTATCATAGTAGGATACGCAATAAGCAATTAGAATATTCTGCTTGATAAGTAAGGTTAGCACGGCCAGTACGAATGATAAAATATTGTCCAAATAGCTCCACTCCCAATGGGTGATAAAATTTAGAATTATTTGGAATTTGTTAAGTTTCCGTTAACTTATCTGGAATGAATCCTTTGAAGTAAAACTGTTCCGACACTATCAATATCAATTTAACAAATTCCTGCTAGACGACATGATTGTGAAAAAAATCAAGTGATTTTGCAACATTTTTCGCAGCAACTAATCAACTGATTTGTCTCCACATATTCCTTTATGATTAGTATCTTCTGACTTTATTTTATCATGCTTTGCATGGGAGCTTGACAGATTTTTTTATATCAGGTAGCGCTTCTTATTGAATTGATAATTTTAATTAATTAAAAATATATTAACATTTATATTACCTATCAAGTTGATGAATATCAATTTGACAATCACTGTAAACGTAACTCTCACGCATTTAAAAATTTAATTGTGACGGACACAAAAATATCAAAAGAATTGCCGTAATAAAGGTAGTTAGTTACAATTATTAAACCAATCAAAACCCAATCTTCATGACTTCTATAATTTGCGAATGCAATTGCAATTATGGTAGTTAGTAGCACAACCACGATTAAATAAATGAAACACGTAACATATTTCGTATAAATATTAAAAACCTTGATATGTTATGTTTTTTATCAAAGCATACAATCTACAAATACAATTATTTTAAAATTTAATCGATTTTCTCTACTCCAAATTATATCACCTAGATTTACCGTTTTGTTATTAGGAAAACTCGAACGGTTCCGCGAACAACACCCCTAAAGGAAATTAGTAATGTTCCCTTACCAATAACAAACTGCGTTCCGTATGCAAAAACCAAAGGTTTACATGAAATCCTAAAGCGATGCATATCTCTATTCAAAGATTTTGTTTCCCAAGATTTACCTTTCCAACTGTTTAGAACTTTCTGTCCACGGGAATAAAGAATCTTTCCTAATTGCAACACACCTATCCAAATTCCATACGCCGCAATGGAGTCCATAACAAGCGCAGCCTTTGCATGAACCTCCAGCTCACCCCAATATTTAATCAGCGCAACATTAAGATATATTTCAGTCAACATAAATGATCCATTCCAGATTAAAATATACGGTCCAAATATACACATAAAATATTTATGCAGAATCTGAAACGATCTGTAGATATGTCTAAGATTTGACGGGACAGTTCTTAGAGTTTCCGACGTTCTATATATTTTAGAATCTTTTCCTAAATGTAGTTCCGTGGAGTAAAACAAAGTTACATAAAACCCGTAAATGATAACCCAACCGACTAGAAGAAGACGCATTACAAACATGTAGGTTATTAAGTAAGCTTCCCATATTAAAATAGCTAATCGTAAAGGTAACAACATGTAATGTTTTGTAATAATTGAGCTGACAGATATTGTCTGGCTTGGATCTAAAAATAGAAAGAAATCAATTGCTAAGCAGTCTATAATTATGCACAATCCAAGTAGAAACAATATTCTATCGTGGATTCGGTTGAATTTGCACGTGTTTGGCAAAATATGAGGCATGTATGTTCCTTTGTAAAAAAAAAACAAAATTACTTTAATTAATAATATATATCAAAATTATACATTTTAATCTATTTTCATGAGCTTTGTAATTAAATCCAACTTACTGTGCAAAAACGGAAAAAAATTGAGCAGGCCATTTACGTTTCGGCAATACTCTTTAGAGTAGAACAAGAATATTGTGAGTGCTGAGAATTGGATTCCACTGGCGAAGATAAACGCAGGAGCAGATTCATTTTGTCAAAATCGTGTGATTTGTAAAAATTATAAATTTTCAGAATTGATAGTAGGAGCCATAGGATAAAACCTAAAGCATTTCTGTACATTGTGCGCCGAAATCCAACATCTTCTCGATATGATATTGACTGCGTACGGATGTCAAGTTGAATTGGGGAAGCGTGTAGATATGTTGCGAATCTCAGAGTTTTATATATAAGACGATAAAGGCGTGAGCTGAACATGTTGTGAGAAAGTAAATGCTGCTAGTCTAAAAACACAGTAGAAATTACAAAATGCTCCAATCGATTTATTTGAATATATTTCGTGATGGCAACAAAATTCACTCCTCACGTTCCGCGTTTTTACCTCGGCTCAATCCAATAAGGTGAAAATTCAGTTACGTGTCTAATTTTGTTACAAAATGGTGCCAGTACTCAATATTACGCATGTTCCATCCGTCAAGTAGACATAGTCTATGGCATAATAAAAGTCTTGCCTAACCATTTTCTTGTCTTGTATACTCAGGCAAACTATTACATAATAGGTGAGTTAATCGCTACAATTTAAAAAAAATCAACTACCCAATTTTAAAAAACTTATGACATAACATTTCAATTAAAAATTTAATTCCTATTCCCAAATAAAATGAAGTTCTACGAGAGTAAGGTATTATTAGAGCTGAGGAACCCATCAAAAAATTTGATGTGTTTGATTTTCTTTCTGCCCTATAATAATATTGTAGGAAACATGGAACTATAAAATTCAATGGTTTAGATCCCTTCAGCCTAATGCACACTCACAAACCCCAAAAACTAAAAACGGTGATTTCCATTCCTTGGATAATTTGAGTAGTAAGCCGCTTGTAATATACTTGGAATAACTGAATTCTGACAATTGCGTCGGAATTTCCAATCTAAATCCAACAAGGGTGCTTTACGTTATTTTGCGTATTCAAAAATTCCAAGCCACACCTTGGAGATTCAGAAGCCTCTTCGGACTTGAGTTATCCTGAAAATTAAAGAATTGTGTACTACTCAAATTTAGAAGGGAATTTGACCCACCGTTTTTAAATATTGGAGCTCATACGCCTTCGGTAAACCGCAGCAAGCTGAAACTTTGAATTTTTAGTTTCATGTAGCCGGACGTGTTATGAAAAAAATGAGTAAAGTCAAAGATATCACATTTTTTGATGGGTCACTCAGCTGTAAAAACATTCTTGTAAAACCCAATTGATATTCTTGTGCAATCTTCTCTTTGTCCAGTAAATTTAATTTACCAGTTGAATTTTATTTTCCATTTGCTTGTATATTTTTTAAAAAAAATTGAAGCATATAAAATGCATCTATACTATTACATAACATCCGTTATGGAATTGGGTAATGCAATCGATAATCGATAATAAATAATAACTTGTGCATATGACTCTGCCGTCATTAGAAATTTGATTTCTGGTTATTTATAAATTATTACTCATATTACATGCTGTTCCAAATACTGGTCGTTTAATCGTTTGGTTTAAACATCGTACTGATTATATTTGTCTTTGGTTACCCAATGGGAACAATGTGTATTGGATTCCTTGTTTCGAAAGGATTTCGCCATCTTTCATTAAAACTCCTTCCTCTAATTTTACACGCTTACAAGCTAACAATATATCATGTTCGCCATAATGGTCTTGATTACAAATGCGCTTAGGAATGGTTTATATGCTTCCATATTTTATAATATATAATTACGATTAGGTCCAAATTTTATAGAATACAAAGCAATAGGTTGTCCATGAAGAAATCCTACAAATCTGGTTCAATGAAATGAAAAGGTTTTGATCGTCGTGTAAACCACTATTGATTGATTATTTCTGTAACAGTTTTAAAGATTTTTATGAATGCTAACTGCACTAAAATGATTTATAATTTACGGAGAAATTCTATGCCAGCAAAATTCCCAGAAATAAATGTTCCAAACGCATTTTTCAATTTTCAAATGCAGCAAAATTTTATTAGCCAGATTGATTTATGGAAACAAAGGAAAAGCCAGGAATTTACTTGATTTAGAATCCTTGAACTCACGTAAAAATAATAATTTAGCTTACCAATCAATTTATAATTTTTTTGGGTCAGTTAAAAATATCATTGTAGAAAAACGTTTGCATATGGAACCAACAAAGAAAAACCCTATCTGCCCAAAAATCCGCCATAACCCAAACCACCAAAACCCAGTCCAGCTCCGTACAATCCAGCTCCATACAATCCTTCAACGCCCAGTGGATAACCACCAAATCCTATTCCACCCAACCCCACAGGACCAGCGCTGGCAGCAGCGACAATAGCCCCAAGTACCAGAATTGCAAACTGAAATATAAAAAAACATATGAATTATTTAAGATATCAGATTTAAGATCTAGCAAAGTATTACGCTTTGGTAACTTACAAGGCGAGACATGATTGCTTCTTTGAAGACCAACTTCAGCTTTCAATGGGAAATGTAGTGAGGTAATGCAAATCTGCAGATTGAGCGATTACAATGTTGAAATGCTAACTGATAGCATATTGGAAGGCGTCTTCACTATTTATACGATTTCAATGAAATAATTATTCATCAATAGCCAATAAAAAATTGGATGTTCGAATTTATAACATGATATTTGGAAGGATGATCATGTCCAGTTGTATCGTACCAGTCAGCAAGCGAAAAATCAATCGAACATCATTATTTTTCGAGTATCCAGGTAGATGTTTTTTTAAAAGATTTGCTTAAATAATTTCCATATAATATGATTGTATCCATGCTGGATGGGCTCATAATTGATACGCTTGATTGGGCGATGTTAGGTATGTATTTGTCACGTCCTCAAATTTACAATGACACAAGCATCTAGGAGAGTACCATCTTCTGGATGCTCAGTGTCAATTTGCGTGATTCTCTCCATTAAATTCATTTATGTCAATCTACATGCAAATAAACCCAACAAATTTGAATATGTGTCTAGATATGCAATAAACAAATTTATATTAGATGCAAATGCATCGTAATTGCATCCAATTGAAAATGCATGGTGGTACCATCATTGTCCACTTAAATATATGTACCCACTGCTCCTTGATGCGAATCTCGAGGAAAAAATGCAACCACAGACTTTTGCAGTTTGGCTGAGCAATTTGGTACTCACCAATAATCACCAGACGTACCCAAAATAAAATATGTAACCGATTTTTATTGGTGTCATTGCATTGTTATAACATGTACCCATAAATATGAATTAATGTGAGGTCCTTAGGTACGTTGCTCCATGCATGACCGCAGGATGCATCCAGTAAAAAATAATTAGGTATGCCACCACAGAAAATTCCATTTGGAATAATGTTCTACTGCTCTCTACACGAAGGAAGAATATTCAACGGGTGTACATTAAAATCGTCCAAATTTAGTGTGGAAAGGAATAACGTCATAGAAGTAATAATTCGAATGATTCTAATATACCAAAATCTGTTTACCAGTTGCCAAAAGATCAAGTTTCTTGCAACTCACACACCATATCACATTTGTCGCATCTTCATGATAAGCAAGATTTGTAAATATTCACCGAGTGCATATTGTATTTGAATGAGATCCATGAATTTAATACTTTCGAAAGAATTTGATCAAGCCAAAGGTTAAAATGATTGGGGAGACATTATTGAAAATCAGGCGTATTTTTCACTTCCAATTTTGCACTGATTGTTTTTTGTGAAATTGAAGCTTGCAACATTTCTCATTTCAGGTAAGTATATATACCTAGCTTAGCTTTTATACATAATTAGAATATGCACTACTACTTTTTGTCATTCGTGTGCTTAAAAACGTTATCGCTGGTGTTTATGCAGTTTCAACATTCATATTTACTGTCATCGTATCATGCTGAATTATCACATATTAAAACACAAGCACAATTTATTTTGTACTATATTGATTGAAGAAAACTTTTTATCGTTTTGTAGTTAAAAGCACTCGAAACGTTCCCCGTACCACACCCCTAAAGAAAATTAGCAGTGTTCCCTTCCTAACCACAAACTGCGTGCCATATGAAAACACCAGTGTCTTACATGAAATTCTAAACCTGTGCATTTCTTTATCCTGAAGTTTTGTTCCCCATGAGTTACCTTTCCAACTATTTACTACCTTCTGTCCCCGAGAAAACAAAAGCTTCCCTAATTGCAAAACACCAATCCAAATTCCATACACTACAACACAGTCCATCACAAGAGGTGCCTTTGCGTGTGCCTCTAACTCAGCCCAATACTTGATCAGTGTAACATTAAGATAAATTTCAGTAATCATAAACGCTCCATATAAGAGGAGCAGATAAGGTCCAAATATGCACATATAATATTTGTGCAAAATCTGAAACGCTCTGTACACATGTCTAAGATTTGATGAGTTGCTTCTTAAATTTTCTGAGGATCTATATACTTTAGTGTTTTGTCCTAAGCGCAACTCTCTCGTGTAGAACAAAATTATATAAAACCCGTAAGTAATCATAAATCCGACAAGAATGCTACCAGCTACAAATACGTAGGTTATTATGTATGTTTCCCATATTAAAATAGGTAACCACAAAGCCAGGGTCATGTATTGATTTGGAATTATCGAGCAGATAGTTATTGTCTGGGCTGGATCAATAAATAGGAATAGGACAATAGCAGCGTAATCCAAAATGAAGCACAATCCCACGAAGTACAAAAACCGGTCATGGAATCGATTGAATTTGCACTTGTTTGGCATATGGTCAGGCATATGGATTCCTAAAAAGGAAAATAAATTCAATGACAAGAACTTACCACAAATTATTATTTTTATTTCTATGATCAGAAATTATAATTCTAACTTACTGTGTAAATATCTAAAAAAGATGAATAGTCCATTAACAATTGCGCAGCTTTCTTCGGAGTAGAATAATAAAACAGAAACTGGAATTGAGAGAAGTCCACCGGCAAGAATAAACGGCAGTAGTATGTTCATCGTATTAAAATTATTGGATAGGTAATGCATGTAAATTTTGACACTGGAAATTAAGAGCCATACTAGAAAGGCGAATGCATTTCGAATCATTTTGTGCCGAAACTTAACGTCTTCGTGATATGAAACAAGTAGCTTCCGTCTATCAAATTGCATTGGGGTAACATATAATAGTTTGGACAATTTTAGGGCTTGATTTACAAGGTGATATAAGTGTGAACTGAACATGTTGCAGGAAATTGAAAGTTAAGACGTTTTCAGAATAAATTATGAATCCTACGAAAATTCACTTAATTCAGTTAGCACTTCTGTTATAATACACTTTGCTAGTCAGGTTTGGTTATCTTAACTCGTCGTGATTAATTTTCCTTCAAATCCAGCTTCTTTATATGTTTATCAACGTCGTAGTATGTAATAATTCAGTTTTTCAAACCAACAAATGCAAATCTGAACGCTTATTATGACTCTGTGGTCTACATTCCACCGTCCTGCAAAACTGTAAAACCGCTCAGTAACGCAAACGTATTAGAAAAGTTGCTCAAAATGTTTGAAGCGTAGGAAAATATATATTTTTGATCTATTCTCAAAAAAAATTTTTAGAACGTTTCCTATCTTCAAATTATGTCTTTATTTTATAAAACCGTGCCTTTTTAACAAAAGAAACCGAGCTAATGTTTTTATGTAATTCCTTACTCTCCTGTATGCTCAATTATATACTCTTCAAGAAACATTTTTTGGTTTGTTCTACTTTAATTTGTTTTGAAGCAAAGGGTTTCCTATATAATACCCATTATGGAATTACATGAAGCATTATATATGTATCATATAATACATGTCATAACTTGGGCATGTGACCAATTCGTTATTTTAACTTTCTTTTCATTTCCATTTTTAAAGAGTTTATATTCGTTTTTTATTTTTATATTTAGGTAACAATTATAATTAGAAAAGTTCTTAAAATGGATTTTCACAAAAAAACAAAATGCGTATAACTTAAAAAGATGTTTTCTAAACAGATGCTTCCAGTTTTAGTTTGAAAGAGAAAGATTAACAATTTACCGTTTGGTCAATCTGACATGCAGTATATACTATCACGCGGAAATTAATTTTATTCCAATTATTTTACTCCTTTTCAGATAATTATGATTTTTATAACATTACTAACATCTACATGTTTATAGAAAATTTATTCAAATCAATCCCAATAATAAGAGATGTACGGGGTATATTGAAACTGGATTTCCTCCTGAAAATTGACTTTTTTTTTGCTTTATAGGATACTCAAGTTGATATTGAACTTCCTATAACATCGATTTATTATTTTTGTATAGGTAGTGGAAATAATTTTAAGTCGACATGATCAAAAACCATGTCCGCTTTTATTTTTATTTTTAACTAGAACTGAAAATAGTTATAGCCACAAACTATGGAAATGGAATTGTACAAAAAACTGTATAGCTCAAAATATCGATTTCATTTGAGACAACGAATCCGATTATAAATAATGGGTAAAACAAATAACTGAAATTCAGTCGGTTATCTCCGTCGTTTTCATTGGTGATGTCGGTGTTGCAAAAAAATACTTTTCACTGTAGAAAATTAGAGGCCCTAGGAAATGTTATGAATTGTCAAATTTACGTTTATACCCTTACGTAAGCTTTTATTTTGTGTAGGAAATACGGTATTAATCAGTTGGAAGGGCAGCCGCTGGGAAATCAAGTTAGAGAACAAAGAAGTGCAGCGTTTTAGGTTGTTCTTCAAACAGTTATTGTAGGCGATTGGGTCATTCCGTTGAGAAAATGAACAGTATTAAGTTTTTATACGGGTGAGTGAACAAAACCCTGATTTTGCATTATCTCAGTAGAAGAGAGTAAATGATGATGTGCTAAAAATCTGTTTGGACTTTGGATCTACAAGGTTTATAACATTGAAGTATTTATAATTCTGATAGTAACGGCAAACAAACCAATCACAAACACATCCAAACCAAAAATAAAATCTTATTTTTAAAACCATTGTGTACTTATCTATATATGCATTTGACCAAATTAAAAATTCTATTTTCATCATCTCTGAATTTTGATTATAAACTACTTCAAAGTCTTGATAGAATAAGAAGTACAAGTAATAAAAGTAACATTGAAATCCCTCGTGAATCATATACTAATAAACATGTCTGTTTTGAAAATGCTTTTAATGCATGGACAGTTAACCTAAAATACCTCCCCAACTTGCTACAAATGTCCGTTTGCCCCAAGAAACAAAATGTTGATTTTATACCATCACTTACAAAATCCAAATAAATTGACAGCGTTCATGACTCCAAAAACGTTGTGATTCAAACAAACATTTTAATATTGAATAATATTAAGGAATTGTAAAACTCATTCCCCCTTGTGAAGTACTGTTGATCCGGCCGTGTTATCCGGAATATTGAATCAAAACCTTTTCAATTATTCATCAGATGCGCAAAGGATCTGTAAACTCTACTAATGAGAAATATTTTCCATGAGAACAATACTAGAAGTACATGTGAAGTATGTGCAGGTTCTAGCCATTTATTCTTTTGTTATTGGCCTCTTACACGACGAGACATGATTGTTTCTTTGAGGACAAGCTGACGTTTTCCAGGAAAAATTTAATTCGAGAGTGTAATTTCCCGATTGATTTTTGCAAAGTAAACCGACGGAGCATTGAAATATGTCTTCACTATTTATAAGATTTCCTTCAAATAATCATTCGTGAGTCGACACTAACAAAATTATGGTATTGGATTTTTTTTAAATCACGATTTTTTGCGGGTGAATTGGTCACGTCGCAACGTGCCAGTCTTCATATGAAATACAGAGGAAATGAATATTTTTGTGGCTATCTAGGGATGCCTTGTTTCATATCATTTAAATAATTTACGACTGGATATTTGTCCGGTCTTCAAATTGTAAATTTAAAAAATCAAGTATGGAATCTGCATTTTCAGGCAAGCTGTGACATTTTGTGTCCTTCTCTGCAATAATTTACACTTTTTGAATCCGGTCACAAACAATTACATTGTATTTAAATGTAAGTTTTTGATAGATTGTAATAATTGTTTTTAGTTAGAAGAAAATGCATCGTAATGGGATTGAACCGATCATGCTTGTTTGTGCTATCATGCTCCCATATCATGTACCCAATTTGCTCTGTGAATTACAAGAAAAAATGGAACCACACAAATTTAGCAGTGACTCCGAAAACGCAATGATACTAAAATGTACACATCAGTAATCATCATACGTACCCAAAGGAAATACGCAACAGATTATATCCAGTAAGCTGTTATAACATCTAACCGCACAACAGAAAACAAGAGAGGTCCTTGGATACATTGCATTAGCCCATGATGCTCATCCAGTAAAAAATAACCACGTGTGAAGCCACCTGAATTTGCTCTTGAAATAATGTTCTCTGCGTGGATGCAACGTATTTACTGGGTGAACATTAATATTAGCCAAATTCCAATAAAGCATAGGAATAGTAATGACAACATGAAAATAACAATAAAAGTAAAAAGTTTTAAATTTAAGCTAGTTTAAAAGTAACCAGGACTAAATTTGCAGTGTCCAAAAGAATTACATATTATTCTCCAATTTCTTAAATAAAAGTTTGTCAAATTAACCTTTAAACTTTTTCATATACTTTTTTCAATTAAATTTCTGTAGAACCCATCCAAAATTATTTTTCCGCAAAGGAAACGAAAGGTTGGTATTTCTAGAATATTTTTTATTATTTTATGTATTAAATTCCAAATTTTTGAAGCCCATTTTGATTTTTGTTCTTCATGTTTACTTTCAAATGTTTAGAACACAGATTGTACAATGGACATGGTATGTAAAATCCATTACTGAATTACAAGGAAAACGGAAAAGGTTTCAGAAAAAATATTCTTTTCATAGATTGGACATGTATTCGACGGTAAAATTTTCATGACTAGAAATTTCTTGACATGGTTTTAGAAGCTTATTGGTCTCCGTTCGTTTCCATCTGATGATATTCTGGGGAACAGTAAGACAAAAGGGATTGTTCTAGGGAATTCTTTTTTTTTGTTTTACAGGAAATTGAAGTTGCTAATCCATTATCTATAACATGACTTTGCTTTTTTGTGCAGGTAAAAATATTTTATAAGTGAACATGTCCAGAAATCCTTTCAATTTTTCGTTTTATTTTTCGCATCAAGTCAGGAGTTTTTGCGATATTAACTACGTACATTTCGAGAGTGGGAGTACATTCCAAGCAAAAGTTAAAAATATCGATTTAATTTTATTCAAAGTATCACATAATAAATTAGGTTGACTAAAAAAATACTGGTTTAGAAAACTTCATTCATTCCATTATCTCAAGTAATTTGCATTGGTGATGTTAGTTTGGCAGTATATCTTCCTCTGTAATTTAATCATATTAATGTCTATGTGATTTCAGACAACTTTTAATTGAATTGGTAAATACTTCTTAAAACGCAATAAAAATATAACTGCAGTAGTTCGGCCACAGAAAAGTATTCTTTTGAATTAAAATGTTTACAGAGAAACTTTACCGACTTGTTGAGTCGGCCGTGAAATTAGGAAACTGGTTCTACGTATCACCCATCCAGTTTGATAGCAAAACACTGCAACTGAAACACAATCACAATGCACGATTTCAACAACGAATGGCCATAAATTTTAGTCTGGTGGTAATCTGGATATTGGCAAGTGGCGTGAAAGTATATCTATATTACAAGTCACGAGATTTTGACCGAATGAATCTACTTCTACCATTCATGTTTGGAGTGACGGTTGCATCTAGCACGCAAACAATATTCTTATATTTGCCAGCGGAAATGTGTGTAATCACCAATGGGCTGATTATCTTTTTCACGCGATTGCAAAGTAATTCATTCATATTTATTAGCAATTAAAATAGTTACCTAAAAAGTTTTTATCAAATTATTAAATTATTAAATTATTTTGTGTTCAGGAAAGTACATGGCGCATCATTATCCAGATAAATGCAAATATAATCGAATTCATGACACCGTGACCCAAATATTGGCACTTTTAACTTTCACGTTGGATATAGCACTTATTTTATTTTTGTTGGTCGACCCAATGGAAACATTGTTTGCATCTACTCCTGTTCCAAGAAGATTTCTCCCTTTTCCATTAAAATTATTTTTGTTAATTTTGCACGCTTACATGTTAACTTATGTAATTATTGGAGTATTGCTTTTGACTTCATATGCATTAATGTACGGTTTCTATGTCACACTATTTTATACAATTGAATTACGGTTAGGTCTAAACTGGGAAAAATATCGAACTATCGGATCCCTCAGAAGAAATCCTACTAATCTTGTTCTAACCTACAGAGCTTTTCAAATTCTTCACAAAAATATGCTCAGCGTTATCGGGCCATACTTGCTAGCTTGGAATGGTGGATTTATGATAAGCACAATCTACACCAACTTTGTTTTGATTAAATACTGGGGCAATTTACAGATTCACGCAAAAGTTCCACTGATTCTAGGAAATATTTTGGTTTGTCAGATTTGGACGTCGTTTTTGGAATTTGGTAAACTTTTATTTGTTCGAGGCGGTAAAGTATTGAATAGTTGGAAGGGGCAATTTGAGAATATGGAAATGAAACGGTTTAGATTGTCGTGCAAACCGTTGGTGGTGCAATGTGGAACACAATTTGTTGTGAGGAAAGGGACAATATTTTTATTTTACAGGGGAGTCACAAGAGGGATCTGTAGGGCACTTTTAACAACAAAACACTAATCATTTTCAGGTCATATTATTATAATGTAAAATATCAAGCATTTAAAGTGTATGTATTTTGTAAGATGAAACTTTGCAGGAATTTGAAATTGACTAATTTATTTGCTTAATGATAAATTATAATTATTGTATATTATGTTAGGTACGCCCTTCCTAATTAGTAAATGTGATATATACTGTCCATCCTAATATAATTATTAAATAATTGCTCTACATGTTAAAAATGATAATTTCCAGTTAAATTATTCTACCATTAAATCATCGTATTAATTTGTAAAACTTTATCAGTGTAATTGAGCAGACAATCTTTTACAAAAATCTTATTGTGCCCCAAAATGTAAAGATAATGATTGTAAAATTGTTTCCATAATGAAAACCTGTGATAACCATAAAGAAGTGTAAAATGACTAATGAAACATTTGAATGTGAATAAAGATTGCACGTTGATTACGAGTTTTTAATGTGTGACGTTAAACAATTTGTTTGTAAACCAAATGTGTCTCATGACATTCAAATAAAAAAGAAAATTTTATTAGCCAGATTCATGTACAGCCACCAAGAAAATTCATGCCAGGGATATATATCCTTGAGCTCATGCAAAAACTAAATTTAGAGTGCCAATTATTTGGAAATTTTGATTGGTCAGTTAAAAAGGTGAATCAGGTAATGCGTATATATGTTGTGCCATAACAGATAACCGCTGTCCTATCTGCCCAAGAATCCTCCATAGCCCAAGCCACCAAAACCAAGTCCAGCTCCGTATAATCCAGCACCATACAATCCTTCAACGCCCAGTGGATAACCACCAAATCCTATAGCACCCAAACCCACAGGACCAGCGCTGGCAGCAGCGACAATGGCTATGAGAACAAGTATGGCAAACTGAAATGGAAGAAAATATTTGAATTATTTTAAAGATCTCTAGAAAAATATTTAATTTTGATAACTTACAAGGCGAGACATGACTGCTTCTTTGAAGGCAAGCTGAAGATTTTAAAAATAAAAATGTTTGAGAGAGCGTAATTTTTGCACGTTGAGCTTTGCAAACTTTACTGATGGCACATTGAAAAGTTTCTTCATTATTTATACGATTTCGTCAAACTAGTCATTTATTAGTCGCCTTGAGAAAAAAGTCTGGATACTGGAATTTGAAATATATCCCAAGATTGTTTTGGAATGATGATCACGTCCAGTTGCACCGTGCCATGCAACATGCAAAAAAGGAAGTATAATTGGTTTTGTGTGTAGGTGGTTTTCTCTTAAATAATTTCCCCTTTGCATGCATACCTAGTCTCGCTGGGATCACTAACGATATGCTTGGTTGGTTTAAATTAGGTATTTCTCTTGCCGTCAAATTTACAATTCACGGCGACAAGTTATAAACAGGAATTTGGGAATTAGCATCTTTATACGTACATAGTGACATTTTGTATCACTCTCGCGACTAATTTACTTTTTTTTCAATTTTGTCGCGATATAATAAACAAATAAATACATAGACAAACAGATTTTGATAGTATAACATATTTTGGTACATATAGTGCCATTTTTATGCATTCCCATGTCCCCCATGGCCTTTAATGCATCTATGAAAAAATCCAACCACATTGTTTTAGCAGTGAGTCTGAACAAAACTGAAGACAAAAAAACGCACTTATCAATAATCACATCTCAAATACGTAATAGTTTCTTTTTTGTTATAAAATCTAACCGCACGGTAAAGAAAAAGTTGAGCGGTGTTTGAGTTGTTGCTTTTATTACGGCTGGGAATATAAGGTACAAAAAATGAAAATACGTGCTACCACTTGAAATAGTGCACTATTGCTTTCCTACCAGCAGAAAAAACTCAGTAGGGTGACCAGTAAAATTATCGAAAGCCAATATGGATAGGACTAATTTGTTTTTGTATATGGAATAATGAGAGTGGTAATTATTTTATAAATATTATTATTACTTCTGTTATAAAAGTGCGTACCACTCGCCAAAATCACCACTGTCTTATTACAAGCTACAAAACTAAATAATTAAACTCAATGTCATCTTCAATTTTACTTTCCTATTTATCTCGACTCTGACGGTAATAAAGACAGCAGGCTGACTTTCAGATAAAATTCAAATAAACGGATTCATGGATACATCAAAAAATATATTTAATAGTCGCTATCAACTTTTATTTATTTCCAAAATACTTATTCCATTTATGATCAATAAGGTACAATTGTGCGGGCACATATTTGCTCCAATTGATTACACCATAATCTACAAAGATTACCACCCAGAGGGTTATCTAGTAATTCTGTATTGTTTACCCTGTTCCCACACAATGCAAGTGTTATGGATGGTGGCTAATGTAAACAACCGGTAACCTTTGTGTACTTTTTGTATTTTGAAAAAAGGGTAACATTGTAATAACTTAAGGGAAATGGAAAGGGAAACAAATTAGGGGATTATGAAAAAGGTTAAAATATTGTATCTCTAAAAATCAAAAGTAAGAGCTCAACAAAAGACTAACCGGCGACAGTTTGGCTAACTTACCATGAAATCTTACCCTTTTTCATTTTAGGATATTTACCCGTTTCTGTTTTTGAGCCGCCTAAAGCTACACACACTTTAACCGCACACTACAGAAACTTTACCGTAATGACAATTCTCGATATATGGTGGCACGTGAACATAAAACAATGAATGGATACTATACAAACCAACATCATTTATTTTTTTTCAAAATTATACTACCATTTCTATTCAAATGTAGTTTCTCTCTTTGATTACAAAAAATATAGTAATTTTAATGATTCGATTGTTTTTCAACATTGAGCTTGAACTTAGTCTGCCTTCAATTAAAATAAATATGATAATTTTAATTACTCGGATTTACATGTTTCACCTTAGAGCCATTGAACTCCAGCAATGTAGGAATTTTTTTCATACGACTCGTTTCATAAGAAAAATATACTGAAAATTAGTGTCAGGTGACTCCATTCTTCTCTAATCTTAAAATCATTCAAACAACTTAAGTCGAGAATAACTTTAAATTTCCTCAGATTGAGAAATTGAGTCAATGATAACCACATTTAGCAATGGAACAATTCCATATTTGGAAATGTTTTCCTTATTATGTTTTGGGACCAGGTAAAATAAACCTGTCTATTAATGTTTTTCCATGAACCCCAAAAATGCATCCATCTCAAATCTCCAGTAAGAACGCCAATCGAAAAGCAAGCAGAAGCCAAGGATCGATAAAAATTTAAGTCGTTAGTCAAATTTTAAGGTTATAATCTTGTTTGCAATAAATAAATAACGCAAATTAATTTATAGATTTCACTACCTTTCAAGAGATAAATTAAAAAGGCGCAACATTTGTAATATACGGCTTAGTTGTTGCTTTGCCTTAGCATATTTTTTAAGTATGGTTAATTTTGCTTTGCCCGAATGAATGGAAGGAGCTGACAGATATAAACTACTATAGAAAGGGTAATAATTTCAAGAATACAGAAAAGGTTAAACAATTAATGTTTTCAAAAAGCAATTTACTTGTTCAGACAGTGAGTCGTCTGGTTTATAAGGGCATAGCCATACATATATTTACCCTTTTTCAGAACTACTTAAAACAATCACCCTTTTCTATTTTTCTTAAGCGGATTAAAATGTATTCCCCCCAAACAAATTAGCGTGATATTTGTGGACAAATCAATAAACAAATTAGACAATACAAATTGGGTAAACAAAAGATTTGTCTACTAAATCTGTTGCGGCTACTTTTCACCTTTTTACATTAAAGGGTAGCACTTTTCCTAATGTCAACACCAGGCGTCCAGCAGTCAGTAGTGGTTTTTCTGTAAGGACCGCCTAGGCAGCTTAGCGATAGGAGAAAAGGGTAAAAATTTACAAGATTAAGAAAAAGGCTAAGACAGCACGTTATGCCTCAGCTTATCCTTGTCATTCTTCAAGTAGCATTTTCGTCGCAGACAAGCCGTCTACTAACCCGTGCTTGTAAAACCAATAAGTTTTACCCTTTTCGGTAATCCTCTGAAATAATTCCCATTTCCTTAAGTAGCTTACCATTTGTTGACAGACATTACGCTTCCGTTATTCCAAACATTGTTCTCTTTGGCACGCGACTAGAAAGATTTTTGTTTTCCGGAGTTAGCAATTACAAAAAATCTATTCGAATTTAATTACGTTTTTAAGTTTTAATTTTTATCCAATGGCAAAATATTTAAGTAATTAAAGTAAAAATTTCACATTTTAGAGTAACTTTATGTCTACCTGTTCATGTTGCCCCACAGTCAGCAACAGGGATTTTTCTCCTTTCCTTGTGTTTCAGTTCATGCAGATGGGTCACCTATACAAAACATGTCTAGCCCCAAATTAGAGCCGTTACAGCTCGGCAGGCAGGGAAAAAGCGTTCACAATCTATTTAAATGCCATTTCAAAAGCATTACGTAGGCCCAAAAATGCTGCTGCAAAAATCAATGTTATTTATTTGATTAGTTTACTGAACGATGCGAACACCTATATTAATTATTCTGAAAGCTAGCTAAGTATTTCATCAAATAATTTATATCATTTTTATTATTGGCGTTTGTGGGGTAAATGTGGTTCAGAAAAATCCTGCTTATCATTTGAAGCTGAGTAAGATATAATTACGTTAAGAAAATTGATTTTCCATTGACCAAATATGCTGCAACAGTAACATATTTGGAATCAGATAAATGACTCTAAAATCATAAATACTGTTGCAATGATAGAATTTTTTGTACTGTCATCAAAAAAGACTCATTGGTGGCATAATAACGTTTTCCTCCAAGAAACATTATGACATTTAATTTCCCTCAAGCACATTCAAGCAAAGCAAAAACTCACACAAAATATTAAAAGCATTTTTTCTTCAAAACGGATTTTTAGGTACATTGCATTCTTGTCTCCTTTGTTCTACTTTTCCTGCCCCTTTTTTCCGTCTTGTCCTGTCTTGCTTCAGTAATTATTCTTCATTTTAAAAGCCAACAACTCACTCTCATAAAAGTCATTGTTCTTTCATTCATTTGCCCAATTCACACCAAAACGGCACCAGAAAAACGAAGAAGGTCGTTGAGTTATTACACCAAAAAATAATATACCTAACCAAAGGAACCACGCTCCACTCCCAAAGCCTCAAAATGTCAAACAAAAAAATGTGACGTTTGCTTAAATTTTTCAAGACAATTTTAGACTTCGGAAAGGACAAATAATAATCCCCTTCTTTACAAAACAATTAACAAAATCCTTCTTTCTTACAAAGTCG
>JAHZMV010005506.1:0-10442 GCA_027743765.1 Coecobrya sp. COE2
TTGATTCTCGAGAATCGAAATCGTGCTCGAATAATATCTGTTAGTGATCAGCGCCTCCTGCCACATCTTAAGGGGTGGCTGTTTAGGAGTTGGGGAGATCCATGGATAATGCATCGGTTTAAGATGATTTGGTCATCAGGAATTTTCAATTATTGGAAGGACTATACTGTAATGTATAGACGGTCACACTATCGACGGCAGGCTGGTAAAATTCAGAAAACTGAAGGTGACAAAATATCATTGGATGCCAACACGGTGGTGGTATTTATTGCTTTGGGTGTGGGATTTAGTGTTGGATTAATAGTATTCGTCGTAGAAATGAGGTTGGTAGTAATGGCGAAGATAAAATTGTGGATATTTGTGATATTACTGGGCATGTATTTTACAGTAGGTGCATTTAAAAAGCTGTGCAGAAAGTTTAAATGTCGTTTTGTAAAATGTGTAAGAAAATAAATAAAATGTAACTTTGGGATTTTTAATTTCACGTTAACAAATACTAATAATTCACAAAATGTGAATTTTAAGAGAGAGAAAGTACAAAAGTCACTTCGCACATTTAAGAAATAGTCCAGTTTAAGAAATTCAATCTAAATTGTCTTACCATAATATTGGCAAGTATGTAAATTCAACCCCAACATTTTCTGCTGTACATTTTGATGAAGTTCATGATCTTCAAAAAATAATGTTTTCTCTTTCATGATATTTTAAAAATAAAATGTGTACGCAAGCACAACACTTGTCAATGCAGAGAGGATGCGCAACACAGCTGGAAGAGCAACTTCTTGGATGAGTGAATCGAGACGAATCTGAATGTCTTTGCTTGGCTAAAGTCTTGAAGCAAAAGTGCAACATGCAACGCGTTACGTGCAAAATATTATGTATTCTATTCTAAATACGAAGAGTTATGGTGAAGAAAAAGAAAAATTTTCCTTCGGTGCAAACTAACCACCCTCTTCACATCATACACAATCTGTTCCTATGTATGATAAATGGTGATATGTAAAGAAAATCACGCGGGTTTATATTTGCACAAATACAGATGTATGTATGTACTTTTGTATATGTATGTATATGTATTTGTCATATAAAATTAATTTATTCGAATTGACATTAAATTATCCCAAACAACAGTGAGACGATTAATCAAAGATTCCGGTAGGATGAGAGAAAAATCCTTTGTTCGGAGACGGCTCATCTGAGAAACCTAAATACAACTATATATTTTTGCATGCTACACTTTGAAGGTGGTTGGACCTGCGAGTTTTTGGGGTCACGTTACATAACATAAATTCGTTTTTAATGCAATGAACCTTTAATTAATTGTAATAATTTTAACACTGGCTATGAGTACCCCTTATCTAATGTACCATCTTGATTTAAACCAGGGCATTGTTTCATATTGTATAATATTCTCTTTCTCGATGGACACCAAATGGCTTCTCCGCGTTGGTCGGAGTGATAGAACTCAATGAAGGTTCAGGTAAAACCAAAATATAAACCATAGAGGAAAAGCACATAATACCAGTAGAGAAATAAAGTACTATCCATTTTCCTTGCAATAGAGCTAGAAATAAAGATGACACATTGAGCACCACACAGGATAGAATAGTTTCTTCTTCTTCCTAAGAGGAAACAAAATTAGTTCAATTTCAGAAAATTTCAGAATAATTATCAGATAATTTATTATTATAAATATCATCTCACGTTATCATTACAGCTATTGGGATTTAAAATCGGGAATATAATTACTAGCACGGCAACAAACATTTCCCAGATGATATACAAGTCGACCACTTTTTGTAATATGTGAAGGCCGGATCCGCCAAGGAAATCGTAATCCCAGAATATAAAATAGATAAAAACTGGGGCAGCCTGAAATTATTTAGATTAGATTACATAGTTACACAAAATAGATTGATTGTTACTCATGCAAAAAAAATTTATTTTTGTATAATTTCTTACCGCTATGTTGGCCCATACGAAAATCCAAACGAAAAGATTTCTACAAAACATTTTGTCAATTTGATGGAGTTTTTAATTCTGAAAATAAAATTATGTCAAGAAGGTTGCTACGCATAATTGATTTGCACAAGCGAAAAAATTTGTTATTGTTGACCGAAGATAAATAACACAGCTAATACTGCGACGTCATAAATGAGATTACTAGGAATGTGTTCATCTCAGCTGAATTCCTGGAATATATACGCAAAGGATTAAATAAATCACCACATTTTTTATACAGAGTAATTACTTATGATAAATCGTGATAAATATAAAAACTTTTTGGATTTGTACCGAGTATCCGTCCAACATTACCTAGTACATCACAAAGTATTTGACGTGACATTTTTGACAGGGTATCGAATTATTTTTACCGAGTAGTATACATACATCTTTGCTGTAATCTTTTCTGTGTAAAAGGCTGGCAGACTTAAAAGGAGAATGGTCTGTAATTAACGAAAAATTAATTTGAACACAAATTCATTAAACACCACAGCAGTAGACCCCGATGAAACTGAACACGACAGCACAACCAACAAACACAAAACAAATATTGACACTATTTTTGTTTATCAATCAATCTAGTTAAGTGTGGTTAGATTAATTATTTATGTGAAATAAATTTGAAAATATTTTTTTTAATTTTAATTTTTCAGTATTGAGCGTCAATCAAATTTTCTTCTTGAAATATTCTGAAGCAAGTTAAAAACATATCTAAAAATCGCAACATAATAAATTTTGCTGCATGATAATAACTATGGCAGGATAAAATATGTTTATTTGCTAATAAGTAATTTTATTGATAAATGTCTAACTTGAGATTTTTGAAATTTAATACATCGACGTATTATCAGAAATGGTTTTACAATAAAATGAAAAAATTACGTTTGAATTTCATTGTAACAAAACATCAAAAGCTGCTGATCATTCAAAAAAAATTAACGAGTATCTGACGTTATACATAATCATATTCATTTTCTCGACGAACAAAAGGGGCTCCCTTGAATTCACTCCAGGACAATAAACAATACGCGAAACTACCGTCATCCCAGCAGAGATTCCAACGATTATCCATTTCCCTTGAAATAAAGCTAGACAGAAAATATTCAAGTTTACCATGTAAAAGTACCCAAATTTTTCCTCCTGTGAAATAGCAAACTTAGTTTGTATTAATTTGAAAAAGGATATTGTCCAAATTATTTGAGTAAATTTTTATTATTCAAATAATCTGCTTACATCTACATCATCGCAGCTGCAGCAATTAATAATCGGAATCATAATCATTAGAACTAAACCCAACATCAACAATAGAAAAATCACGTCAATAATCTTTTGAAGCAGATGAAAGCTGGTTATGTCCAGGAAACCGCAATCCCAGAATATATGCATAGTTCAGAAGAACTGCAACAGTCTGAAGTTGTTTAAATTTTATTATTCTCACCACATAGATTGGTTTTTACCATTTGATAAAAATATACTTAATTTACATCATTTCTTACCAAAATGTGTGTCAATATGTAAATCCAAGTGCAACATGTTCTATATTCGTACGACATTTTATCAAATTCAAAATTCTTAAAAGAAATTCATTTTGCTTCGTTCAAGAAGAATTTTTGTACAAAAGTTTTGCAGAAAATGCGTTAATGCAGAAAGGATAAGTGATACAGCTGCTGCTAGGACATCATGAATCAATTGAGTGAGAATTCTTTTTTCATGAGTATGAGTTATGACCTCATTGAAATTTTGAACTCAAATGCAATAGAAAGGATGGTGATGCATGACGATACACAGAATGGTGAAAAAATGAAACTAGGATACATTCTGTATTTATTTCATTAACCTCTGAATACTTATAGTTTGAAGAATATCTAAAGGGATACCGTCAAGCTACAAAATTTTCTGTTTCCTGCGAGTTCGCCGGGGTAGCTGATTGAGCTGACGTTACACGTTTTATATGAGAATAAACGATGCTTGAAACCACCGTCGTAGCAGCTGAGATTAAGAATATTATCGATTTCTTTTGAAGTATGGCCAGAAAAACATATGATATGTTGAGCATTCTACAGGCCAAAAACTTGTCGTTCTCCTATATGGTAATAAATTTGGTTTATATTTTACTAAAAATCTTATCGGTTTGCGGAATTTATTATTAAAATTATATTCTTACCTCTATATATTCACTGAAACGGGAGGTGAGTATCGGGACTATAATCACCAGCAAGGAAAAACAAATCAATAAGATGTAAATCAGATCAACAACTTTTTGGAACAGATGAGAGAAAGTTATGTCAAGGAAATCATAATCCCAGAATATAAAGTACAAAACAACTGGAGCTGCCTGAAAGTATTTAAATTTAATTACATAGTTGCATTTAGTTAATTTATTATTATCAGTTTAGACAAAAAATGTTAATGTATGTATACTATGCCATACCAAAATATTTGCAATTATGTAAATCCAACCCAAACATTTTTTAATTTCGCAAGACATCTTATCCTTTTGATATCGACCCAGGCTCGCATTCTACTCTTGCTATTGAACTATAATTTGTGGAAGAAAATAGTAACAGAAAATCTCACTAATAATAGCTTAGTGTTACTTAGACAATGTATCTAAGAAAGGAGTGGACAGCGCAAGTGCAAATATCAAAAAGCAAAGTTCCAAAATTATTCCATATACAGGTGAGTGGCTCATCAAAAAATGATTGAAAAAGTAAAGTGACTCATTATATATACACTCAATAATAAACTGAAAAGTCAGATCCGTGCGCTCTGTCAAAGAATTGATTAGGAAATCAAATCAATTACGTAGGTGCTAATCAGGCAATTCCCCACAAAATCTGAACAGCTTACGTAAATGGTCGATTGCGTCGAAACAATTTTGTATGGTTTTAAATATCTGATTGAATTTCTCTGAAATTCGATGTCAATGTGCTTCTACAAATAAACACTTTACACCATGGACAACGTTCAAAATATAATTTTTACATTATGGACATACCCACAAGTACATTAAATTGCGATAACGTCACTGCAATTTATCAGTTTATCAGCCAAACGTAACATTATCAAATGTAACAGAAAAACAGAAAGTATATAGTAAACTTGCTTTGCATATTATTGGTGGAAAGAGAAATGAGCTGAGATAAAATAATATGCATGGCATCACAACTTTCAACTATCACCATAATTAAGCATGTAACGTACTAATTTAGCGCGCTAATAACAATTTTAATTAGAATTTTACTAATTTAATTGTGCTGCTCTTCTTGCACGTTTTATGTATTTAAATGAAACGATCAATGGATTTCAATTTCAAATGTTATGCAAAAATATTGAAACAATTTTTATGATGAATGTGTCAAATTGACGCTTATTAACTAAACTACAAATTTACACACTAGAATATTATAATGTATACTGAAACTATATTTAAAATATAGTTTTAAAATAAATAGCTGACAAATTGAATATTAGGAATAACATTCCTAAAGTTCCAGGTGATATGCTGCAAAGCAGGTTCCTTGTAAAAGGTAGAATATGATGCTGTTTCGTATTGTGCTGTGTGCATGAGCATCTTCCTTCTTTGTTACAATTCTACTGATGTATCTTTCTTATTGGAATTTTGACGATTTCACGAAAATCTCCACACTCACATGGGTCATTTGTATCACAAAAAGTTGTTTAAAACAAATGTATCTTTAAACTACACCACAGCATTTTTGCTCGTTGTGTTGTATTTGTGTTACAAGAATTGCGGCCATGACTGATTGTCACAAGAAGAGAATTCACGACATTTTGTACACAAAATCTTTTTACTGGAATAAATTTGATTTTCTTTAATTAATTTGTAATTAAAAAAGCATCAATTTGATAAATATTTGTAACGTGCGAATATAAAACATATTTCACTTGGATTTACATATTGGCAAAAAGTTTGGCAAGACTTGGCAAAATGTACAAACATGTTACAAAATGGTATAGATCAATTTGTCCAACTAAATATATTCAGGCAGCTCCAGTGAATTTGTACTTTATATTCTGGGATTATTATTTCCTTTACATAAACGACTTTCATCTATTCCAAAGAATTGCTGATGTGATTTTCCTATTCTTGTTGTTTGGTTCAGTGCTAATGATTATTGTCCCGAAATTTAATTGTTGCAGTTGTGATGATGTTGAAGTATAAGGTACGATTAATAATAAAATATTGTCCAGAACTGGTAATAATATTTTTCGCACAATAGACCACACTAATTTAATTATTTTGCAGGAGGACAAATTTGCTTTACTTTACAGCCAATATTTTGGATCAGTGCAATTTATTATGAAATATATCTTTACTAGAATATACAATTTTGAGGTTATATTGAATCAAAATATTCCGTGTTTGCCGTTCTATAAGTTTCGATTCAAAGATGTGAAATTATAAAGTTGCAATAATTCTAGGATATACTGCGATCTCATGTAAACTAGGTAAATCGTGAAAATCAACATATAGATAATGGAAAGTTGTTGTCTGCAAAAATAGTGGTTGTAAAATGAGATGTATTTCGAATTGAGAAAAATCGTTAGATGGATACAAAAAATTGAAATTTAAATAAGAGCAGAAAAGAAGTAATTGTTTCATTTGAAAATCTCAATTTTTGATGCCATCTCTAAAATAACTTTAGAAAACTTTATTTTTTTTACAAGGATCGAGGTAGGAGCATTTGAATTACTTGTGACAATTTAAAAAATAATTTCTGGGCTTAGAGCTATACGCAATAATAAATATTATATTCTGTTTCACGACGAACAAGAATAGGCTCTCTCTCTGTCGAATTTACGGCATCAGACGGTTCTGGACTAATAGGCAATACACCGCAAAAAACCATACTAGAAATTACAATCATTCAAAGTATTTTCCATTTCCCTTGAAATAAAGCTAAAAGGAAAGTACAAAATTGAATCATCAAGCAGAGTCCATATTTATCCTCCTCCTGGAAATTAACAAAAATTAATTTCTGTAGTTCAAATCATTTTCCTTAAAATATATTATTAAAAATGTAATCCTACCTTGGCATCGTAGAAGCTGCAGCAATTAAAAATCGGGACTATAATCATTAGTACTGAACCAAGTATGGAGAGTAGCAAAATCACATCTGCAATTTTTTGGCACAGATATAATACGGTTACGTCAAGGAAATCATAGTCCCAGAAGATACCGTACAAAAAAGCTGGAGTTGCCTGAAAGTATTTAAATTTTATTTGGTTGCACGAAATATGTAGTTTGATTTTAAAAGTGTGTTATTAATTATTTAATTCACATATATTACCAAAATGTTTGCCACTATAAAAACCCAACCCCAACATTTTTGGCTAAACATTTCATCCGGTTAACAAGGTTTTTAAGCATAAAACTGCGAAAATAATAATACGTTATCTTGTAGGTTTTTCTGTTTGTAAATAAAAATGTTTACAAAAGCACCAAACATTTTTTAGTCCTGAGAGGATAAGGAAAACATCTGGTGCAGCTGCTTGATGAATGAGTAAAGTAAGAAATGAGAGTGCTTGCCCGGCTCAATGAAATGAATACGAATGCAATGCAATGGGTTACAAAAAAGGGAATGCTTGAGTGCTATACAACTTTTACACAACGTGATGACTCATGATAATGTGATATGCTTTATTAGGTATGTAAGCTGATTTTATTCTGAGATCATTTCTTATTTACAAACCTTTCATGCATTTTATGACAAAGTTTGATGACGCATATTTTCTCGATGGACATGGAAAAAGCGAACACAGAAAACTATGATAAACATGTACTCAATATGATTTTCTATGTACGGATGAGTGAAATGTGTGAAAAATAAAAGTGCATGGAAGCAGTATGTATGTCAACAAGACAAAACGAATGACTGTCTCAAAAAACTATCGGTATAATTTTACTTTTAATTTTCACTGGTAATGGATTAATCTAAACCAAAATTTTCAAACAGTTTTAATTTTAAGCTTTAATCCAGCCAGTGAGATGTTTTCCTGTTGCATGTCATAAAATAGTCCAAAACATTTAATGTCGCAAAATAGAATCTGTAAAGATATTTAATAAACTTAATTAATATAAAAATACATCAAGGTTTAAGGTCAAAAATTAAATTATGTTATGTGGTCCTGCTTACTGTTAAATTAATGAATGTTGAATGTATGTATGTATATCCGAGAAATATTCCTCATCGGGTAAATTACCATAAAAGCATTCAATCAATCCAGCATAACATTAATTTTATAAATATTTTACTACCTTATCAAATTTATTACAGAATTAATTTTTTTTGGCTTTTTAATCCATTTACAAACTAATCACATGATACTTGTCCACGATACCATTATCATAAATTAAATGCGAATATTTCTAGACATGGTTACAATACTTCCTGCCTAAGAAAAATTCCACCCAACTTTTTTGTAGGTAGAATACTAAAAACAAAGATTTTCTCATGAAACTTTTATACATTTTCCTCTCTTGTTTCCTATCTTGTTTTGCTTTTCCGCCATTTAAATTTATTGATTTAACTCCACTCCAAATACATAAAATTTTACAACCATTCCTTTCTCAGACAACAACGATCAACTATCTAAATTTTAACTTTGTTGACTTACCTCAGTTGGTTGAGACCGCAGTAGTTATTAGCACGGCTGCACCTTACCAATCTGACACCTTCGAAGTGCAACTCTTAGACCAGCCAACACCATCTTTCCGGTGGTGTCGAATAGTACACGTATTTCTTTTACCTTCTCTAAACATCACAGATTTAAAATATCGGAAAAATTTGTTCCGGTCAGTTCGAACCATCCATTTTTACTTCTTAAATCCTTTAGCATTCCGTTTCCGAAACGGAGAGGAACGATTTAATGAAGCGTTTTATCGTACAAATGATATGCTTTTACTTGCATTAGCTACAAGATCTGCGGTAGAAATTAATTCTGCCGGCATTCTGAAAAAAGCGAGCAATTTAGTGGCTGCTGTAAACAAACAAGTTTACTTTCATCAGTCCCATTTTCCCACATATTTGACTCATTTACAGAAAATAGGTGGAAGCTGGGTAACAAATTTAAAGTTTTATACATTTTGCCAGTATTGCGGGTTTAAAGGTAGCCAAAGTCATTTGAACTGGAAGGCGAGCAAACTATCCAGATATTTTTTGTCTTTAACTGACTCGTTTGCCGAAATCCGAGTGCTGGTAGTTCTTGAAAAATATGAAAGTTCGGCTGCACAATCCACTAAAATACTTTCAACCGAGGAATTGAATGCTCCTAGGGATGACCTAGATCTTCGACTGTTTCTGACAGTTTTTTCGAAGCGTAATTTCTCACTGTTTAGCTCGAAGGACCAAAAGTTGTATGATTGTCGGTGAGTTAAATTTTGAGTTGCAGATAAACCACCATGGTTTCAAATTGCCTTGTATATTAACCAAATTTTTGTTTTAGTAAAACACCAGGTATTCTATTTGGAGCAACGTGGTCACCTTCCTTGGTTACGGATACGGTAACAATTCAATTTATAACTTGTGACGGCGGGTATGTCAAAGATAGTCTGAGTTTCCGCGGCTTCATTTCTGCATTTGACCTTCCCACGTGGCTACTCTTATTGGCAGCAATAATACCAATGATATGTTTCTACATTTACGAGCGAGAAAATCAGGCGAGCAAACAAGAAGAAAAGACAATTTTTCAACAGGTTATGGAAGCTATTTTCAATGTATTTAGGGTTTTAATGTTTCAAGGACAAGAACTTGTGAATAATTCCAGCTGCCGTTTTTCTCTAGAATTTTGGACATTAGGAATTCTACTAATGAGCAATTTGTATCTCGGCGATAACATCTCGGAACTGACGGCTCCGAAAAGAGTTGTATATTTTAAATCGTTTGGGGACATCCTGAAAAGAAATTATCAGGTTTATGTTGATTTCTTGCAGACGGAAACTACTACAGGATTACAAGTGCTCATGAAAGAGTGTTTAAGAAATATGTCAAATTCTGAAAAATATTGTGATTTCACTACGCTGTCGAAATTCGGCTATCTCTTTACACAAGCATATTATGGTCAATATTTAGGCCATGCCACAGAAGAAGCCAGTATTTTAACGCAGCTGGCAGAAGCGTCTACTGTTTTCCGGTTGAACAATGACGGAAGGAATATTTCTGCATTTGTCGAGATGAAGAAAACATGTTCTAGAACAGCCTTGCTGGATTGGTCAGACAACCTGGTAGATTTGGAGCAACAGTTGATTATCGACAGTCAAAATCGTTCTCGAATTATTTCTGTCAGTGATCAACGCCTCGTTCCACATCTGAAAGGATGGCTATTTAGAAGTTGGGGAGATGCTTGGATAATGCAGCGGTTTAAGAAGATTTGGTCATCGGGAATTTTCAACTATTGGAAAGATTATACGGTAA
>JAHZMV010005507.1:0-10491 GCA_027743765.1 Coecobrya sp. COE2
AAAACATCCGCCGAAGATAATCTTAATTTTAGAAGTTAAGTCGAATGATTTCAACAAGAAACTCAAACTAGTCGTCACTTCTGTTTAATAATTATTACTACTACTTCTTCAATTTCTACAAAAAAGCTAATACACGTTATTGGAAATAATACATCATAAAATATGATGATACGGTACATACTTGTAAATAGATTTGCCCTGAGAAGATAGTTGCAAAGTTTCACTTATAATATTATCGTTGCCTTCTAAATTTTCTTTTTATAAATTTCAAATGCCGATGTTTTAAATGGAAGGAAATGAGGGTCGAACAAGCTAAAAAAAGTGGGTTAAAGATTGATTATTATTGGGGAATTTTAATAGGAAAACATCCAGAAACATGTCATCTTTATGAAAATCTGAGCCTGAAATACGGTTTATGATTGAAAATGCGTTGTTAAATAAACAGGCAAGGACGCTATTATTAAAAGGCCATTTTGCGTGGGTCTTTTTTCAAGTGTGTGTCTTTTGGTTAGGTTAACAGGTTAACTAGACGAGGATTCAAAGGTTACTAGGCTGGGAAAATACCTCTGTCGCCTTTTTAAAAGCTGAAAGCTTATTATTTTGACAACTTCATTTGGAAAATTCGTGTATAGTTGGATGATTGATTAATTTGATAAAATGATAGCTTTTTCCAGACAAGAGTGCTTCACATGAAATACAGCGCGATATTATTTTAAAAAGAGCAGTAAACGAATACATGTAAACTTTGACATATACATACATACATTATATATACCTATATAAAACCTATATACTGTGTCAGTTGAGAGAGATAAGCATTTTGATATGTGATTATGTGATTAACTGCAGATATATGAAATATACTACATATTATACGGGCTTCAACGAATTACCTCTGAAAATGATGAATATGTTATTGAAGAAGAGAGAAAAATTGTATACCTCAAAACCTCAAATTAAACTACGTACATACATAAATACCTACTAAAATACAGGATAATGCTTGCGAACAACTCATATTAACGTGTATAAGCTATCAATTTTAGGTGAAATTGTTTCAGTAAGAAATTACGAGAATCGTGTAATAATGTACTCTTTCTGTTCATGTGTTTATCTATCTACTATATTCCTACAACAAAAATTTCCTATAAAACTATATGCTTCTGAAGTAAATAAATGATGATGATGAAAGCTTTATTAGCTTGGAATAGGTGTCAGGATATATATTCAAATAATGGTAACGACTGAAAATATAATGAAAACATTAATACTGCCTGCAAAAACATTATTACTATTTAACAATGCGTACCGATTAACTTACTAAGAAAACTTTATAAGCGTAAAAATAGCTACATATTAAGCATTTAACAGCATTTGATGATGATTCAGAAATACACACACACGCGCAGTTTTAAATATATATCGATCACGCAATGGCTCTCAAAAAAACATTATACGTATTCTTTAAAACAACTTTAAATTAATTACTGCATAAAAAATAAAACACCTTCAAAAATCTTATTGTATTATATATTAAATTTTTATAGCAATTATCTTATGACTTGTTATGAAAACTGTGAAAAGGCTGTTTGTAGGATTGCAAAAAAGAAACATGGTCAGCTTCCAAAGAAAAGAATGGCTTTACTAGTTCAGTTCAGATAGGAGAAGTGTGGAAGGCGTTGTATGATAAGAAAAAGAGTAGATGTGATAAAACTGCGGAAATAGTTGTCGTTTTAGTAACTAAACTAGTGAGAATACCTGTTGGCTATATACATGATGAAAGGAAAACTGAATCTCCATCAGTATTTTTGTTAGAAAAATTATATATTATTACCAGCTGAACAGAAAACACTGTCCTAATTTATTTTACATGCTGATTTCGTTTTGGAATGGGGGTTTTACCTGATTTGATAAATTCTTTATGAAGGACACGACTATCGATTGATTTGGTTTGTTTAAATGTGATTTTACCAGTTATTATTGAAATAAATATTAATAACGCTCCCGGAGAAGGCTATTAGGAAGGTTGGTAAGTGCCACAAATGAAAGGTCATATAATATTATTATAGCTTTAAAAAAAGTGAGAAGAGTTTATGATTTTATTTGCTAAGCAATGCAATAATTACGTTAATAAAAATACATACATTATATAAATTTTAACCTTGTAACCTTAAAAATAAAATGCACTTAACATTTGTAACATTTTATCACGAATGAATGAAAACAACTTTTAATATTATTATGATTAATTAACAAATCGCGTTAATTAGTTTTTTGTACTGATTGCTTGTCATCCAGTCATGAAGAGAAGATGGTGAAAGTTTGGGAACGGGAAAAGAGAGACAAGACAGAGTCAAAGAAAATGTTCAGTCAATTTATATATAAATTGTAACGTTGTAATGATAACATTGTATGTTATACATGCTAACAGATTGTATCTATATTCTATATTTTTGTTTGTTTGTCAAATACTCGGAAAACCGTGTTGGAGTTGTGAGCGATGTAATCAATAATTATTATATTATTACGCGATTCTATACTATTAACACATCAAGCGCAGCAGGACAGCAGCGAGAAATATCTAAAAAATAATAAAAAAATAAATATATCTACAAATACCGTGTTAACAAAATATTATATGACGATTGTTCGTTAAGTGCGTGGTCGTTCTTGTAATGTGTAGTGCTTTCACTAGATGTATAATTTATTAGCTCTATAGATTTTAGCGTAAAAACTTATAGTTTTAAATGAATGCATAATAATGGCTAAAAAATAATGACGATGCGAATAAAGCTTATAATATTATTATGTATGTTAATTATATTATTATTATTATACACACATTATTATAAGGTTTAGTATAATTAAATGGTCAATTGTCAACTGCATTATGCCTACTTCATTTTTAAAAATAAAAGCCTGAGACTTGCCATTTTAATAAAAAACACTGACATGTTGTTTGCTGTTGTAAGAAAAAAGAAAAGTTAAATGATGATCGAGTGAATATTTAAATACTACAGAGCCATTATATACTGCTATAATATGCTTTCATGATGTTATGTTCATAGGCTTAGGTTGATGATGGGAGTTATATTAAGCTGAGCGCATTTTACTATATATTCATTTTATCGGCCAAATGAAATACAATTTTAATCAAAAATATAAATTGAATGAATGTTTGCCTCATTCTAAAAATATACTACACATTCAGTTGATTGGTAACTTATGGAAAACTTCATAAAAACAGTGGTGAAATTGGTGACATTTTAAAATAAAATAGTCATCGAGCTGCTTACAGCAGTTGTCTGGAAATGAATACGTGTTTTGATGAGATCAAGAAATAAAATTCCTCAAGTTAATACATAGAAATATAGGAAAAAACGCATTGTAGTTTTGTATTTTAAGAGTATACCGTATATAATGCCCGTTGTGATTCGTTCGTTTTTGAAAGGAATAACCTGGTAATAAAACAAATTGATTGTGAACTGTCATGAATAACTCCTAGCTTTTAAAATACCTTAAACGGAGAAAACGGGATAATATAAAAAATGAACTTACTTTACAAATTATTTGGTTGATTTGAAAGAAGCAAATGAATAAATATGAAATGGGGTAATCGGTGACGGACAGAAAGTGAAAGAAAAAAAACAAAAAAAAAACAAGAAATATTTATAAATATTTTGGTAAGTACTATTCACACTACCTACGTAAAAAAACTCGTTCGTTCGTTTAAAAAACTCGTTTGTTCGCAAAAATTCTATCTCTCTAACGAGAATAGTGACGACGAATCGTTCGTTCGTTTGTTCATGGTGAAGCAGAGTGCTCAGTAAAAAAAACAACTTAAAATTCTAAAACATTACTACTTACTAAATATTTAGCTCAGAGAATCGATAATATTATTAAACCGATATATAATTAAAAGTATACATAAATAAACATGAACTTGTAGACAAAAACTTTAAAAACAAATACTGGTACATTTTACTTTTTGAAAGCTTTTCTCAAAAATATTCTTGGAATGTTTTGTCCTGGAAGAAAAACTTTGTTCGCAAGTTTACTTTTTCTTTAGTAAAACACATTATTTTATTTATTCTCTCTCTCTTTCTCTCGGTTTCTCAGTACGAGAGAAACTTTTTAAATAATCAATGTTATCACTGCATCAAAATGCTTTTAAAAACTTGTTTAATTTTAAATATATACCTATAAGTGAGTAGAAATGGATGTGGGCATAATAAAAAGGACGATGTTGCGACTGTGATGCATATATATTTTCTTTTTCAGAAAATATTATTAACAAAAAAAGAGAAAGATGCTCGCATGAGAATATAATTATATGATATGATCTATGAAACTTAAAATGTATTATTATTATTTCGCATCATGTAAAAATAAATTCATAAAAAATCGCCATTAATTTTAATGTTCCGTTTTTATAATAAAATGTCATTGTTCAACAGAGTAAAATAGAGTCTATTAAATATACAATTTTAAGTTTGACTACAAGGTAAAGTTCACGTAGAAACTTTAACCATTTCACCCTCCTGATTTGACATTGCTTGTTTATCATGTTATCACAATATTTTTTCTCTTGTTGTTGTTCCCTCTCTCAGTCAGTGTGATATTAACGGTCTTCTTGTTTGGAGAGAAAAGTGTGTAGAGAGACGATGATAAAACTATATTGAATGAATAAAAAACACACACACATGTAATATGTACGTAAAGTGTTTAATAAGCCTATATAAGCATTGTTGTTGTGTTATAATGTTTGCTGGTTTGACGATGCTGTCAATGTCAAATGTCAATTGAGTGAGTATTTCATATTATACTACTATATATTATGTTGTTAAAACTGCAGCATGTCATGTAACACACATGCTCATAATATGCTACATATATAAAAAAAATGTTTATTTGAGAGGAGAAAAAAGAAAGCAAAATATATACCTTATATACCGATACCATTATGAATTGCATTTAATTAAAATGAATATAATAATAATAATAAAAAACAAAAATATTACGAAACAGATGAAATTGAGTACACAAAAAAGTTTTCTTTTCCCTTTCATATATTTTTATTCCAACCTTATCGCATTTTTGTATCATCATCATAATCATATCAGGCAAAAAAGTAATGAACATGCACACAGGGGCGAAATGCATTATATATTTGTACTTTCACGAAATCATGTGGAACAAAGACTCGTTTTTCTCTCTTGAGCAATGAGCACGCACACTACTACAAGACATAATATTGTACACATATCACGAAAGAAAGCGGAATCGGATAGAGAATTTTTTCGAGTTTGGTTGATGCAGCAGAAACGAAATACAATTTACATTTACAAGGAAAGTATGAATGTTTTATTTGACATGGCGCATTAAATAATAGAAAAGAAAACAGGACAGGGAGTAGGAGGCAATTTCCAGAAAACGATACTTATGGAAAATGAAACAAAATACACAAAGCCGTAATATAGAAAATATCGAAAAGTTGTGCTGACTGTATTTATCCTGGAAATTAAACACAAATGTTTAGTATTCCCGAACGAACAACATAACAAGGCATAAATACGCAAACAAGACGGAAAAGGAGAAATTGAGAAGGAAAAGGGTGGCTTCGTCATTATCATATTATTGTTCAGTAGCTTTCCTTCACTGTCATAGTTACTAATGCAAAGTCAATATAACGGATTGAGATTTTGAATGCCGACGTCACATGGAACCTTCACGGGAAGACGGCATCCGTGGGGTGTTTACTGATTGGAACGTATTGTGTACGCACCTACGTGACTATACATTTACATATTATTTGCAGTAAAAGGAAAGTTCCTAGAGGGAAAATGCTAAATGGCAAGAAAGAAGCTGTTGTATAGAACGTAACGAACAATGTCGGCAATTTCTCTCCATTCAGCCAACTTTGAAAAATTGAACGGAAATAGAAAATGGCTGGGTACAGCAAAGGAAACTACTACATACAACGGTGAACTATGTGGAAGTTTTGAACTTGATAATTTCATTCCATACTTTTGAGTTCATAGCATCCAATAATAAAATAGTAACATTTTCCCATACTTTTCTCTGGCTTTTCATCAGTTCATGTTAGCATTCCAAAAAAGGGCAACGTTAGCCAGAGAAGTGCTTAGACTAGCAAACCTAGCCAGCTCTCAACCGCCGCTACTTGCAAAGAAAGGCTAAACATTCCATCGGAAAAAAGGACATCCCCAAAGTGTTTGCTTATTACTCCACCACGACATATTATTGGCAAACCAAGGTTAGCATTTTATGCTCGGTTTCATGTAAAAGCCTGGTTTTCGCTCTATTCTGCCGCTTCTATACTACTGAATGACCCAAAGAATGAGTCCATCCAGACTTTTGGAGCACACATTTGTATTTTCAGCGTTAGAAAGAGAAAAAAAGGCACACGAGCGTATTATAATCTCGACGAATGTTACTCCTCTCTCGTACGTACGTACGTTTTCTATCTTTAAAAGCTGAAAATCAAACAAAAAGCCCTAAAGTCAAGCCGATTTTATCCGAATATCGTGCCCATGAGAGGGATAGAAAAAAATTATATAAATCTATCTTTTGCTTCAGTTTCTGTGTCATGGTACATTTCCTCAGCCTATACGTACATATATACATAAATATAGAGATTATTATAATACGCGTACACTTTTAACTTTCCCCCCGCACACCATAATATCCTCTGGCCATGGGTTTCTTATTGGCACTCTATCCATACTTACTGCATTGCATTCCTTGAATACTTCCTTTCTCCTCGAAGCGAAACAACTACAACAACTTTGCCACCACAGCCATCGCGTTGTTTGTATGTACATTAGTCGTGTGTTTCAGTTGTGTGCCTCCGCTTCCTGTTTTGTTCAAGTGGAAACCGGCATCAGCATGGTATCCATATGTGGTATGCGTTTCCAACCACACCACACACATCCAATTCATCCAACAAGAAAAGAGAATGAAACGAAGCATGTATGTATAGCTTCCAGAATAAGAAAGTGAAAACGTTAATTCAATAAAATGCTCAGTCACTCTTTACAAGCTTCTATATTTGCACAACTCTATGCTTTTCATCTTGGCTAAAGATACTCTGAAATATGATGACGACTTTGATATGGCGGTAGCGATGGCGATGAGACGAGGACTACACAGAAATATGTGCACGGCTGTTTTTTCTTCAACATTTCGTGAATGGTAAAACAGCGGGTGGCCAACGACGGTGCGTATGGTGCAACGGCAATAGCCTAAGTAAAAAGTAATACATTGTAAAGACGCTATATGGAAACTGTTATAAGGTAGCAAGGAAGAAGGGGAGAGAGAACCCGTTTTTAGCTTGAACTTCCGCGGCCAGATACTATATCTGGAACCAGGACTCCTTTTTCCAGCAGCATCAAACTGTAGTCAGTTGCCAAGGATCGATCGAAGGGAAAGGCATAAAATAGGCTGGGCATGTAATGTATTATAAAGCTGGTGAGTTGTAGATCCGAAGAAATCTCTCGTCTTTCTCCGTATGCTCCTTTACACACACAGAAGGCTTCTCTTTCTTTCCAGCACAACCTTCTCGTTTCATAATAATAGGAGAAGCCACCACACTACTTTCAACATTCCCAACAGTACTGCTCCTAATGAATGCACACTGTGGTAAAAAAGCTCACAGGGTATAGAGACATAGTATTATTACCATTTGTACCTGGCAGCAGTAATATTAATGCTTTAAAATCTGTATATACATATTGCAGCTATTACTATTAGGAAACAGTGTACATATATAGATGCTTTCACCTTGTGAGTGTCTGCTAATGATCCTCTTCACAAGCAACACTATAATACAAAGTGTAATATAAAAAGTTTTTTTTCCAGAGGATATACGCATTTTATGGAACAACACCATCACTACCACCACCATATCCCTCCATACTATTCTCTCATGTTACATTGCGTTGTACACAGTTACCATTGTTAACATTATCGCCACTCTTCTCTCGCTCGAGTCGCGTGCTTTCCTCGTTCGGAATAAGGTGAAAGGTGAGAAAAGAACCTCGACGAAAGTAAGGGAAAAAGATAAAAAAAAGGAGAAGGAAAGGTGTCCCATATTTTATAGAGAAAGGAAGGAGATACATATACACATACATGCATTCAACCACACTATTGTTGTGAGAGCAGCGTGTGTATGTGAGTGTGAGTGTGTGTATATTTTTTGAAAAGAAAAGAAAATAAGCAAGTAATTTGTTGGAAAATTATCCTGTAATAATTCCCAGAGGGATCATACCATTTTACTGGGTATAGGGTCACTTTTTACTGTAATATTATTATTGGGAGACAAGGAGAGAGAAAGGGTATAAGCAGTAGTAACACCAGCAGCATTATAATAATCATCATCATTGGAGCATTTTCTACTACTTCTCTTTTTTCTTTACGCCTGGTTTGCTGGCTGTTGGAAGGAAACGGATAGAGAGAGAGAGAAGGAAAGAAGCCGTAGTAAGTTGCCCAGAGTGAAAGAAGAGAAAGAAGCCAGAGTAAGCAGGGCTATTATAAATAGTTATATAATCATAAACCACAGGAGAGTGTGGAGAAAGTTTTTATTGAGAGATCTAAATCTTTTCCTGATGAAAAATTAAGGGAAATTGGCTTTTTTAAAATCAATACTTTTTTGAAGAAGGGAAAATCATTGAAAATAAATTTTAATTGGGCTGCTTGCTCTATTACTTTTCAAGACAGCATAAACATAATTTGGGTAGCTGTATAAATAATTTAAACTGGTAAAAATGAATCTCTTCCAATCACTAATTTGTGTTCTCAATCGATTCGCCCAGAAATCAAGGGCGATGAGTGTTCCTTCGTCAGTTTTCTTTTGTGTAAGTCTTGTGTTCGTTTTAGCTGTTTCACAAGGTAAGATTGATACATACATAATTGTTAAGATTAAGGAGAAAGTGCTTGTTTTATGTTTAATGAATGTGTGGAAAAACATGGCTAGTAATATGAAATGTGGGAATAATTGGTTTTCTAGCAAATGCACAGCAAAACAATCAAAATGGTGATGGTAAGAAAGGGATTATGTGCTACGTGTGCAATTCTGCCAGTGAACAGTTCATGCCCAACATGAACACATCCGTCTGCCGTAAAAATGTGCAAAAAGGTAAGTAGATGAATTACTAATCAAAATTGCATTATTTTCCGATTATACAAATACTTCAACTGTGCACATATTATTTGCAGCCTCTCTGGGTTCAAAAATGGATCACCGTGTGATCCGAACTTGTGGCTATCTTCCGGAAAATGCACGATATCTAGACGAGGATGATGACAGTGACACGAGTGACGACCGTTGCTACAACAAAGCAGGTACTTTTGAAGTTCAAGTGACCTACTGCTCTTGCTATACCGATGGTTGTAATCCAGCGCCGAGACAGGCCCGTTCTAGCCTCAGCTTTACGAGCCAAACTGGACTCCAAATTGCCACCATGATTGCCGGTTCTTATCTCATGCTCAAGGACAGGAAGGGCTTCTACTGAGATTCAATCTAGGTTTGATTAGGAGTCTCTCTATATATTATATAATTCATACACACCTACATTATAATTTTTCCCCTTTTTCTTTCAGTCCAATTCTCTCTCTCATTTTCATTACTACTAACGTTCAATTCTTATTGTGGTTAAATTACCAATTTGAAATCTTCCCTTTGTAAAAGCATAAATCTTGGTTTTAATTTTAACAGTAAAAAAGGTAAGTTTGAGTACGAAGGAAAAACATTAGTATGAGAATTAAGAACCGATGAAGTTATATAAAAAATAGACAAAAAGATATGTAATGAAAAACAAAGATGGTACTAGTCAATCAGTATTCAAATCACTAAAAAACATACTAAAACCATACACAATATTCTTAGAGCTAAAAAATAAATCAATAAAAATGCAACTACTATACATTATATAAATGCAAAACACTCACACTCGAAGATTTTATGTGCAATAATATTAATGATTATTAAACAAATTACCTATGTAATTTTAAAGGGATCTTGCCTCTATCATTATTAAAAAAATCGTTAATAGTGGAGCTACCCATTGTTATTATTATAAACTACACAAAACTCTACAAAACATTATCAACAGTTATTATTATTACTACTACAATTACAAGTTATTTAAATTGTAAGCTTTGATACAAAAAAAGTACACACAATATACAAAAAAGCAAGTAGGTAAGTATATGTACGCAGAAGCCGCAGTAATTAATTTTGAAAATTTGTCATTGCCCAAGTCACCACATTCATTGCAAACAATATAGGCTCATTAATTACTAGTTAAATTGTGTTTTTTGCTAAAAGAAAAAGTAATAATTCATTTTTGCAGTTGAATTCATTTTCCTGTGTAAACTCAGTAGTAATAATGACGAATCTCCTTCCAATCCTTCCACTATACGATTTATGATTATTGTATAAAAAGTAATTCTAAAAGAATGATAACAGAGAAA
>JAHZMV010005508.1:0-19941 GCA_027743765.1 Coecobrya sp. COE2
TTTAGCTCTACTCAACATTCAGAAAAACAAAATTATTTTTGACCGCCAGAGATAATATAAATGTCATCCTCAGCATTATCTCCATTACAATAATCTTGAATTGATAATACCGTGTTTTTATGATATGAAATATCAATGTGTGAGATTTTGACATAATTGGGTAAAATAGATTAAGATTATCAGTGAAAAAACGAACAAAAAGCTATTAATTAATTCCAAAGATAAGAATAATGTTTTCCAATAATTGATTGATACTATTTGGAGGCTAATTTTAATTGAAGTATGAAAATAAAATATTATGTAACACAAACCATGAAACTTCAACCAATCCAACCTTTATTTTACAGTTGATTTAGGTATTTATATTCAAATAGAGAAAAAAATAGTCAAGTGGTAATGGCTAATTGCATTCGTATTTAGGAACATAGATAATATAAATGAATCAATCAATGCTGAACCAGGACATCAACTGGAGTTTGACCCTTGATTGGGGGATCCATAAGAACCTGTTTCATGCATTTGTCCCCACCCAGAAAATCTGTCAACTTTTGAGCAGAGGGTTCATCCATGGAGGCCTCGCCTTTTTTACAAAAAGTGATATTTTAATGAATTGTCCAGTAAGTTTTTAAATAGCAGAAACCCCGTTATATTTTTATAATTAGCTATAAAATTTATCCGTGTTTACCTAAGCAGCAAGCAGTTACCCAAACGGGGGAACGACCAACCGCTGCAGCCATTTTTTCCCAGGTCAGGTTTTTGCCCCTTTTGATATCTAGAATATTTTGTGTTAATTGGCGTTTCCTTTGTAGCTGCACGTCCATGGTAGATCCTAATGATGAGCTAGCCATTTTTATTGTCAGAATCGCTATGTATGTATGAAAAAAGTTTTGAATTTCCTTATTCCAAGGTCGTATCAAACTGTTTGGAACACGATTTTGGAACAAAAGCTAATATTTTAAGCCAACAAATATGTCGTTGAACAGACTGCAGTCAATGATATGCTACTGAATGTTATAGAAAACGAAAAATGGCAAATGTAGAGCAGGCACACAAGTAAAGGAAAATGAAATGAATTTTTTTATTATCACTTGTTAGTTTGTCCTAGGTGTGTCATGTATCTAGTATCTATGCAGGATGCACGATACAAAAATCATTTATGCATTCAAAATGTTAATTTTTCCTATCCAGGCAAGATAAAGCAGTCCGGTTTACTATGTATTCTTCTGCCAATCATTGCTATGAAATAAATGTATAAAACATTCTTGCTTTGGAAATAGCATTAAATTCTACTCCACCAATTTTTATTGTCCTCTTGGTCAATTGAACCTTTATGGAGCTTAAATCAAGATCAAGGTTATTAATACAAAAAAGTCTGAAACAGGCCCAAGTAGTGTATAAGTACAAAATTATCTCTTCATCCATGTCTTCTTGTCAGTCTGCAAGGTATACATTTCCATACTGGATAGTACATAATACAAATATTTGCTATTTACATATTATAAATTTTGTTATGCATTGCATGAATCATCATCTTGTGTAACAACAAGTTAAAATAGTTATGATACAATTTTCAGGAATGGTTATAAGTAGCCTACTGTGATCAAAGTTAATGGAAACTTGAATAAAATATAGGTGGCTCCTGCCGGCTTCTACAAAGTTAAAATGTCTTATATTATATCTTATCATAAGGCGCGTATCAGAGCTCATCTAAACATGAAAGTTAAGTTTCCAAAATAACGATTATGTACAAATGCCTTCCAATAAGATATTGTCAAAAGGTTAAGGAAAGATTAGGAACGCGGTCCCAGAAACCTGAAATTTAAAAAGAAAATGCATTCATGTTACACAAGTATCTTTATGATTATATATCTTACCAAACAAAATATAAATTTTCATTAGTACCCATTCGATCGGTGAAAGGCTCTTCAATCATGCCATCCTCCAAGTCAATTTTAAAATACTTCAGATAGTCATCTTTTATGTCATCCCTCAGAGGAACGCTTTCCCACGCCTGTGCCTGCCGGCGATATGAAGGAACACTATGAAGTAAAGAAATAAGAAAAACACTGATTAATCATGAATCCTGTGTGTCAATTGGTAAATTTTTATAAGGCTTCACTTCTATTTAGCATCGCATTAATAAGTGTATTTTACCCTGTTCGTGCAAAGCTGCCCCAGAGACCCACCATTTTGTCAATTATTTCATCGGCTTGAGATCCACATGAAATTTTGGAGTAAAAGATCCTTTGGTTCATCAAATACTGAAGCTCATCTGCCAAGACAGGATAGTTATGAGCATAATATAATAGTTCTGTATAAATGCATGCGTGTACCATTTGGACTTATAGATATTATTACCTGCATGGGAGGCTCCATAGACCTCTCGAACCTCGAAACCATTACTAAAGCTGTAGTCCCCTGCGTACTTAAAATCGTACAGGAAAATCTTATTTGCTGGGTCTTTAACCATAGCCCGGTGAAGTAAGACAGTTTTCCGCACAGGGTAAATGAACAGTCGGTCTGATATCATGTTTGTCAACCTCTCTCTTGTCTCCGGACTTTCCGCTAACATAATCGGTCGTGTGTCAAAATACTCCTTCCTGACCCGTTTTGCAAAGTCCTCGTGTTGACTAACACAGTCTTTCTTGTACATCAAATGACGAGGAAGTTCTTGAGACCAGTGTTCATTCAGGGCTTTCACCTTCGCCGAATCTCGAAGAATAGCTGTAAGAGAGAAAGTAGGTATAAGTAAAGCAGGATATAAAACGGATATTATTATCAAGAATTATTTTAACTCGCATATTATTATATTAATCTATCTCTTCACTTACGAAGGGATCGGTATAATCCTTCCTGATGGTTTATGCCAATAATGAAAGGAACTTCGTTAATAACTTTTCGCGAATACAAAAGCTGCGTGGGTGACTGTGTCAAAAACTTGTTTTCGTTTGCAGGGCCAAATTCAATTGATGGAGCGAAATGGATCACAGGAATGTCATCCTTGAGTGGCTATAATTTTAAGTAAATGTAAAAAAATAATTTTACCATTCCATTGGTAAACCTTATTAATAATGAAAGAAACAAAATGCACGAACATACCTCAAAATCAACTCGTTGAGCAACAATGGCTCTGACATCAAGTCGTCGCAGCTTGGTTAGCATCTCAGTCTTGTTATGCTGCGAAAAACCGTTAATATCCAATTGCTTCAACAGTTTCTTCAATTTCTCCGCAGGATTTTCGTTAAATGCCCAGGGACACAAAGCACTCCCTGATTGCATGATTGCCTTTGAGAAGAGTCCTATAAATGCACCGGATAAAAATCACTTATAGAGCATTTCATATATGTATTTATTTTCACTGATAACTTAAAAAAGACTAAATATTTTTTGGAAAAAAATATTTTACGAACCTGTGGAAAGCGGTGAAAGCATATGATAATGGACACAAGCGGCGCCTGCCGATTCCCCCATAAGTGTTACGTTACGCTTATCCCCTGCAAAATACTTGATGTTCTTGTGAATCCACTTGAGCGCCATAACCTGATCATGAAGTCCCAGGTTAGCAGTGCCATCTCCAAGATTCAGAAACCCCAATGCTCCCAAGCGATAATTGACAGTAACCAATATTACATTCTCATCGACCAGAAACTTATTGCCGTAAAGATCCCCTCCCCCGGCATCAAAGCCACCACCGTGAATGAAGACAATCACCTAGAGTTTAATAAAAAAAATTTAAAACACACTTGGTAAATAGTCAAAAATTGCAATAGTGTCAAGTGTCATGCAATTTTAAAAGGGAAAAATTTATACCGGAAATCGTTCACTAGGCACTTTGGGTGGAAGGCCCTTTAAATTATCTGGATCCTCAATCTTGAACTGAAAATAAGTTTAAAATTAGTTAATTAGCATAGTGTATGTAAATGGCATATATGAAGTCATCAACAGTTAAATCATATATGTACATACCGAAGGGCAAAAGACGTTCAGATTGAGGCATTCATGCTCGCATCCAACGAATCGTTTGGCAGCTTTGCTAACTTGAATACATCTTTCCTTCGCTTTGGTAGCGCTAAGGACACCGTTCCAAGATTCCCACTTTTTAGGGAGCTGAATAGTGAACAAAGAAGTATGGCTATGTATATAAATGTTTATATGAAAGATTTTAGTATGTGCGAATAGAAAGAGAAAGCAAATTATTATGCATTGCACCATTGCACGTCTATCAGCTACTCATATTAGCACAACGCGCTGCTACATGTTACGTAGTATGTCCAATGCACGCGTTTATATATATCTAGCTACCGCATGACATTGCTTTGTAATGCATTCCATGCTTGGTTGAAAACAAGATGCAATTTTAGTGCAATCCATGAATGCAATTTTTAAAATGTATTATTTAGACTATTAAAATTGCATGCTATTTTTCTCTATTTGCGTTAGTATAAAGTTTAAGGTGTGCATTTTCCATCAATTGAAGTGTCATTTATGTCTAAAGAATTTAATGTATTCTAAAAACCGAAAAAAATCATACCTCAAATCGCTCAGCTTTCCCGTAAGGAATCCCATAGAATCCGTAATAGTCATTCTTCTTCCGACTCCTTAAGACAAAACCTTCCAAAACACCCTGTGGAATTTTAAGCCTGGGGTTTTCTCCTGCTGTCCAATTCATTTCACCGATTATGCGATTGCCACTCGCCACTATAAACAGCAACTGTCCGGAACTAGGATTTTTGTTACTCGTTGAATTACGCTACACGTTGCAGTAAAACTCAACACAAGCTGGATTTTGAACCACGGATATTTTATACTTTTACTCACTGACAAATCTTATAAAGTCATGTATCAACAATTACCAAATGGCTGAAAGTTTTTTATCAAGTATAAAGACACTGACACTCTGTTAATGAAACCGAAATATTAATTTAGAAATGTTTTGGTCTCTTTAGTCTTTTGTACTTAGAGGAACTATGTTTTAGCTCAGACTTGCTGTTTTGTGAATGAGATGATAAATACTAAACAGGGTAATAGGAAGAGACAGTGATTTTGCCCTTCAGATCGGCTCCTACCTCCTTTACTGCTCTTATTGTTCTGATTATTGCAAACTGCTACTGCTCACTTTCTGACTGCTGAAAACAGTTAGGTCGCCTCACAATTGATGTATGCATGCGAGCAATATAATATGCGAACAAGCAAAGTAACGTGTCGCGTTGTTGTAAGAATACGCATGAGACAAGAGAAGAACATGTACAAAGATTCATCTTCAACATATCATATCTGCAATGCAAGGCCAATGCCTACAATACGTAAGATCCGCAAGAAAAAAAGTCTGCTGCAATACAATCAGAATCCTTGTTTGTGTCCCAGAGAATGAGAGAGAGACAGTGGTTGTATATATTTGCACTTGGCACATAGGCAAAGAAAGTGCGCACACTACTCACAACTTACACATTACTCGTATGAAATGAACTGGTAAAATGATGCACAAACACACACGGGCTCGTAGTCGTGGTCGTAGCAGCAAGCACTTTCAGTATAGCAGTTTTTTATCGACTGATTATGATTATGCATGTCTTTTCCGTTCTCTGCTCAATGAAAACAAAGATACTGAAAGTGAAATGCGAATATTATTATTTTTTGCTAATAATAAGAACCGCAAAAGCGCTAGGATCCAGACAGAAAGATTGAGGAAGGACTAATGTGTAAATGTGTGAAAATGAAATCTTTACTTTATTTAGCTCAGTATGCCATGAATAAAAATCGGGTTCTGATAAATGAAATGCCTAATACAACGGCGCCTTAAATTATGATGGAGAGTTGAAGATGAAGGTTGAATTTGTCATGTTATAAAAATGAAGCCTAAAAAGGATTATGTATGACGGATTCGTTAGGAATTTGATGGTTTTGTAGTAGGGAAAAAATACGAGCTTTCAATTATGCTTCGAGTAAAGGGAGGTTCAAACAGTCAAGGTCAATAGTCAGGAGCGCGTTAAATCGTTATTAAAAGTGACAAAGGGTAATTTTTAAGCGCTTTACAATAATAATATGTTATGCCCAGGGTACTATCGTTGGGTAGAAACGTGATACCGCCACCGCCCATTCCGCTGAGAAGGTCCCTCGTTGCCCAGTTTGGTTTATATTTCTAATAAAATATCGAGTCAGTTCATTAAAAATAGGCCTACGTGCAAACTGATGGCTTTGTTATATATATATTGACAACCTACGAATCATAATGCGCAATATTCATTTTGTTATAATGTACAAATACAGTATGTGTAATGTACCTTTTAGGTTGTTTATCTTGAAAAGAGAATTTAACTAGAAGCGACAATAATGACTTGCTTCCAGAGAAAAAATTGCCATTTATTTTGAACGTGAGAAAGCTTTACCCGTCTGAATAATAGTGGAAAAATTCTTTGTGACTGAACGTTTTCCATCATATTTAGTTGTACATAATACCTAGATTCGTTACACTTAACTAAGGATAACTCTTAACTCATGAGGATGCGGAGAGGAAAACTTAAGACGCAGTTTCTACTGATGTTTATCTTATACTATTTGTTGAGATGAACTGACTCATAATGACGAAATTCCAGTCTGGCGTCATTTGTATATAATGTTTATCGGAAACAAGAAGTAATTATAGGTGTAATTTGATCAGGGACAAAATAAAACATTCAGTTGTCAATAATAATATTATTATTAAAAGCGAGGACTGTTGGTTAGTATGATTACATCATGTACTCGTAGCAAAATATCAATCAACATAAACGAACCACCACGACAGTGATTCAGTCAACCACGCCACATCACATCGAAAGTTTCTTTCTCAGAATATGCTCATCTGCCATAAAATGGAGCCTCCGTAATTGTCCCTTATTTGCGCAATAACTTGAAAGTTCACACAGAACGAAATATGGCTGTAAGAGCACATAATACGGCACCTTATAACAGCATATATATCTATATACCTTTTAATAGGTAGCTTCATAATTTCATTATGTATGTATAGAAAAACATTTACAGAGTTTTATGTTATAATATTCGGTAATGTCAATAAATGAGTTTCATGGAACCAATTAGTTTTTAGTATTCGGCAGCTATTATGTCTGTACTTAAAAGTCTACAGTCTTCAAGTGGCGACAATAAAGTAATTTAAAATGAATACAACGATAAAAATGTACGTATCAAGATTTTATTATCTTCACCCTTCTCCAGCAAAGTTAGAAAATATACATAGGAACATGAAATATTATTTTAGAGCTGCGATGACTCATTTAAGCTTAAAACTTGGATAAACATTTAGACAAGCTACGAATATTTTTAAGCAAGACGGTGTGAACGATGATTTCGCGATAAAACTAAAAACTCTCCCAGTCGTTGCAAAAACTGTCTTCTAGTTAAGCTGTATGTATATAAATATTTTAATCCTTTTTTAATCTGTAACATTTTTTTTCGTTTCGCAATGATGGTGGCGACTATCACGAAATGACTTATTTTAAACACGATATATGTACAACATTTATTTACATTAAACTAGATACCTATATAATTCTTTGGTTTTTCTGCGATCAAGCCACCGACAATATAGCTAACAATAACAATAAATTAAATATATATCTGTACTACTATGTTTAGTTTAAAAATTGGTATAAAAATTAATACAATGTTTACAGAATACATTTGACATTAAATTATTGGCAGTCACATTTATACACATTTGAATTTTATACGAAAATAATCTGAATGAACATTTAGCCATCATTATCATACACTCTGAGCGTACAAGCATACTCTCTTTCGAAAAATATTAGTAAGTACATAAGCCAATACATTATAAACGCATACATTATTCGATTTCTAGAGACTTAAATAGCTTTAGAATAAACAACATTAGGAATAGTTCCAGCAGGAATAACGGTTTCTTTTCCCACGTCTCGTACAAGTCCAGCTCCACGTTTGAATCCACTCTTGTCAAGGAACATTTTTACAGTCAGTTTATATTCTTCAGGATATTTTCTCATGTGTCCAACATGATGTGTGTTAAGCCAGTACTTGTTGGAACACTTGATGCCGTTTGATCCCCACAGCTTTTGAATAACTTGGATGTTATCGATGGTGCTAATTTGGTCAATTTCAGACGCCAGGAATAGGGCTGGGGCTTTGAGAGGTTGATTGTAAAAATATTCATGAGACTCGTCGTAGTATTTAGTTGCGATGTCATAGAAGGTCTTCAAATGAAAGTCGATATAGGATTGCATAGACTTTTGAAGGACGGGTTGGGTGAAAATTGACTTTGAGACTCCGATAGAGATACCATTAACATCCACCACGGAATCCCAGATTTGCGCATTCATTGTTTTCATCATTTCTTGATATTTGCCAGTAGGGTCGGTGTGCATATATTTGAGCATTTGTGCAAAAACATAGCCACCAACAGAAAATCCATGGACAAGCTTCTTTTCATGATCACTGGAGAGTAGAGTTGGAAGGACTTCGTGTTGGATAACTGGGTCAGCTCTGGCTGGAAGTAAAAGCTGCCATGGGCTAATTTTAATGGTGAGAACGTCAAATCCTTGATCCATGTAAAATTGGGCATATTTTTTCACGGCATTATTTTTTGCAGCCAGCCAACACAGCAGCACTGCGAGGGGTCTACCTTCTGAGGAATATTCTGAAAGATTAGGTCGGCTTTTCAAATGCTTTGTGTTTCCATTCGTCATGAGGGCCAAAGCAGGGGTCAACTGCTTTGTTGAGAAGTTTTTAGCCAGTTGGTAGTTTATCCTTCCGATATTCCCCGTGGCCATTGTAGGTTTCAAAAGCGTTTTGGCTGCAGGAGCCAAGAATGACATTATATTGCGCGACATGATGACCAACTCCTGTAAAGAAAAAAATACAGATATTTATGATTTATTGAGCTAAACAAGTTTAGGAATTCCAAGTTTTTGCTCGTCTCTTCTAAGCTAGTATATTGTATAGATGACAAGCATGACAATATGCATAGGTAGATATAATATTCTGCAATGCAGGTACTGTTAATGTTAATGCTCCTAGAAATTATCAAGGTTAACTAGATATCATATAGTAGCATGTGCCGTTATAATTACGGCTATGACTGTGTAAATTAAATATGTCGTAACGAGTAACAATCTTCAGTTTCATCATACTCATGATTATCATCATTACTGTTTTTAAGATGCAACTAGGACCTTGCCAGTGACAAAGAGCGTTTACATTTAATTTTATTCAAATTTTTGGACTGTGTCAAAATTATGTATAGGTCGCTTTTTTAATGTACACAAGTTCATTGCTCAGAGGCAGGAGTTGAAATGATGTTTTAGTAAACAACAATCCCCAAAAAGTAATATATGCATGCATGGAATCTGTTGACGCGAGGGACATGGATGGCTACTCTTTCATATTACAACCTTCGCGACTTGTCAATGAATGAAAACAGCATAAATATAAACGCTCATTTACAAAATGGACTAAACTTGGATTATATAATCGTAACACGTAACATTTTGTTTTTGTGAATAGATACGTTGTGGTGGCGTGACCTACTCGTATGAGGATTTGCTACCTAAATGATATTAAATATGATTTCGTTTGCTAATGTGAGAAAATGAAAGCACGGTATTGTGGTTTATGCCAAATTAAACTCTCCTGACGCTGCCCTGGAGTCATGATCAGATTCACTGGCAATGCCCAGCTCGCTGAAGGTTTTGCTATCCATTTCAACAATAAACAAACTAATCAATCATGCTTCAAAGTTTAAAGGATCATGCAAAGACATTTATCTTGAATCATTCGATCACAAGCGATAAAATAACACTTTATTTGTAAGCATCAATGCCATAATAACCAATGAATAATGGATCCTAACCATCGTATGCGAGTTCAGACGAGTTCATTTTCTATAATTCTAATAATTCTTCTGCAAATCTTTTTTAACCTATTTGTATGTTCTTTTTGCTAAGATTGCTCACTGTGAGAACTCTATCATCAAAAACAAAGAACATTCGTGCTACAAATGTAGGTATGCAATTTTAGCAAATTGAGAGCCTTTATGTCAGCAACCTACATACATCCTTTTTGCAAAATTACTATTCAAAGTTGTGTGTGTGGTGTAGCCCTGCATTTTCTCTTTTTCCACAAAAGTGGCACTCAGTCATAATCATCATCAGAGTGAGTCGTACGATACACTAGCAAAAATATCGTACGATACTTATACAAGCCAATGCAATTGGTCGACTGTCGAACGAAACAATCCACACAGCCGTTTATAGGCACGCACATGCACAATAATAATAGTAGGTACCTATACCCACTTTGTTATGTGCATGTACCTTGGTCATAATTTAAAATAATACCTCATCTAGCTCCTCATGCCCCTCCATCTCGATATAATTTTTTTTTCTAGACTTACACAGTTCACATTGCATCAATGCAAGCAGACAAGTAAGGCTTGTTACAAGAGTTACTCTGGCTCAAACTAATAATTTCATATGAGCTACGAACCAACGGCAGCGTTGGTGATGCACAATGCACAGTTTGCCTTTGAAAAGATGATGGTGTGATGCCTGATCTTGCTTGTTACTATCTACCATGTAAATACAATAAGTAGCCACATCTTCATCGCCTAAGTCTCCGTTGAAATTTAAACTTATAAGGTTATCCCTACCTAGAAATACATAACGCTTGCATCATCACGAACCGAGCTCGTGAACACCAGATTCCTTTTCTGCTGCTAACACTTTCTTTGCTGAGCAGCGTAGAGGACAACGGAAGATCATCTCATGTCTCGAATGCTTGCATTACATAATATACTTTTTTACTTTGCACTACACTATGCTATGAACAGCTTGCGATATATGAATAAGTGGAGCAGCAAACTCCTAGGTTATGGTTGGCTATTGCCGTTTCATACAAGACAGCAGCCACTTGTTTCACGTTTGTGGAAATGTAAGATTTTATGGACTTTTTGAGAAGTAATAATCGTTAACTTTTTAATGGGAAAAAGAAAAGGCTTAAGCTATGTCGTGGACCCCTGTATGATCTAAAAAAATACCACGAATGACTTACACTCGATCAAAGAGCATTTTCTGTATGATTTAAAAAAGTCTCAATCACTGATCACACTTAATTTACATTCTATTTTAGCAAAGTATGTTTAAAAGTCTATGGATGAAAATATACAATCCTACAACTATTTCACATGGATGGTTTCTTTTGTACTGTTGTGCGTGCTTTTTATAGGCTAGACTAACTAGGCTAATATTATTAGTTTTAATTTAGCCTTTATTCACATTTATTGAGCAAAAATTACCTTCGGGTTTGAGTCGTTATCCGAAATTCAAGTCACTTTTTTGTTTGCGGATGCAATTTTTAAAATCCAAGCAATGGACTGGTTGTCTGAATATATTTACACTTTTCACATAAACCCACAAGTCTTAACTTTATATAAGGGCACAACTGGAGCTCCTCTATCTCCTCTGATAGCTTCTCTCTCACCTTTCCAATTCGGAAGTCAAGGAACAAAAGCGGTTTGTCTAGCAAAGTGCTGACCGTTTTTGTAGAGGAGCTGACGCGCAAGCCGCATATATGTATATCTTAACACACGTACTAGTACGAATATAGTTTGACAGCCTCGGAATGCAAACGGTTTTTGTGCATGGGAATTTACAAGTACTTTGTGTATTTGTGAGGGTATGACTCAAACACTTGCATGAAAGAGATTTTTGCTGTAAAACACTAAAAAAGACAGCGACCACATGTCTGTACGCTGATCGCTTCGAGATGAGGTGATGCTGACCAAGCAATGTAAGTAGGGTATGTGGTAAGGTAAGTTCATACAAATACAACAATGTATGCACACTTTTATATCAACTTTGCTTAATGTATTTAATAAAAAAGGTTATGTGAATTCATGAAGCAAAGAGAATCACTCCTGTCTATGTTAATAAAATCTGAACATGCTAAACTGGCAAAAATCTGTTGCAGCCCGAGGGGAAAGAGCTCATCATCATAAGATTGCAACGTGAGCGTTCATCTGATGTTCATGTGCTCAATATTAAACGAATTCGTTGCAACTTTATCGGATTCAGTGGCGGCTCAACTATAGCTATTGTGCTTAGTTCCGAGAATGATTATGACAGTAAAATTGTATGCATATGATTTTACTTAATATGTATTTCTTGAATGTTACTTTAACTGCGTCGCAGTTATCTTCAATTGATGGAATCATGAATCATAGAATATAATCATATATACCATTACATGCAATGCATGTCTGAAGAACAAATTTTTTGCAAAACAATCTTTAAAGACGTTCATGAATACTGTTAGGTTTGGAAAATCCGGCTTTCCTGTCGTCGAAAAATATGGAAATACAAGCAAATTGCACGAAAATCTTCCTTATCGGTATAAAATAGATATAATTGAATAATTTCAATGAGATCATGGATAATATATGGGAAACAGTTTGCATTATGCGGATAAAAATAGAGATTTCACACTAGTGTGAACTAATGTAAGAAGCTATTTGCGGACTAAAATGATATACTTTAGAATCATGCCACCTCATTGGCAACTTATAAATGCCTTCAATCAACACTGATACGTCAATACTGCGCTTTTCGTTTTGCGCTATTATTTAGCTAATAATGACGAAGGTTACTTTTGACCATGTATAGTTATAATTCGCTATTATTGATGCTAATTCGTGACGAGAAGCATTTTTCATTCTTCGGGTAGCAGCCAGACAGTTCAGTACCAAACAATCAGTTCAATTCAATGCATTTATTTAAAGACATCAAGGGTAACAAAAATCAAGAGTTTTTAATATTTACTTTTGTACGCATGCGGATTTTGAATGAATGAGGAAGGGGATAAACTTGATATGCATAGGCAATTACTAAACGAGTCCTTCTTCTAATGCATAATAGAATTGGCCCTGATAATTTTCAAAGGACAAATTAAGCATCATCAGTTTCATGATTTTGACGTAAACAGAGCAATAAAGCACTCCAGTTTACCATTTACCCTTCAACTTCGATAACAAACAATTCTTAATTGTTAATTTGTCTTTTTACTGATATCTAATTATTAGGGGGAAAACAAACATAAGAAAACCGCATCTATTTTACCAACTACATACCAAGCTTGTCTGATGAAGAATGCAAAGCTACATAGACTTTTTACCTTCATAATGCGAATGCAGAAGAAAAGTTGACTCAATGAACCGGCTTGATCACGCCACTGTGGGTTCTTATAATACGTGGATCAACTTTAGCATAAATTTGGAAGCACGAAGCGAACATGTGAACAGCATCCTCTGCCTCTCCTTTTCTCTTTGTTATGGTTGCGATGTTGGATCGATTCGGTTGGATACAGACTTTTTCCATGCGCTACAACAGCAGAAATCTACAAAAAATGACTTTTATTGCTTCACACCTACACCTTTAGACCACAGCCAAATAGAACTCAATATAAGACTCGGTGAGCAAAGTTGGGTAATTTCTTCAGCATAGCAGCTAGAACGAACTTTATCGCTGCTCATCTCTTCTCTCTAAAAAGGATGAATTAAGGAAAAAGAGGCGAAGCAGTCGTTGTCGTTGGATGAGTCATTATGAGATTTTTTTCTATACAAAATCATGTACCAGTAAAGTGTGCATGCTAGTCAACCTACATACATGTTCAATGAAACTTTGAAATTTCACGTGCACTGTGGATGTTACCAAAACGCTGTTGCATCTGTCAACTGTCTATTTCCTAGTCCTAGTCTATTCACCTATCCCTACCAAATGTATACCTAAATCATGATCCGCTGGCGTAAAATCCATTTTTCATCGATCATCATGAATGCTTAGTTTACACCCTGAGAGAGCACCCGTCAACTGAATGATTGCAATTCATCACTCTCAAATGTTAGCTTTTCCCACTGGTGACATATCTTACATGGATTCGTATACAGTTGTGTAACCTAAAGTACATATTTTCAATTTTCAACACTTTTGATTTCAGTTACTGGCCAAACAAATATTTTTCATGTTTCGATTTCCCTGAGTCAGCTTTGCTGGTTGGGATAAACACTTCGAATCGCACACTACTTCATTTTATGGTTATGCATAACAAGTAGGTATGTTAAAAGTGGGGCAGTCCATGTTGAATGTTTCGTTAAAATAACAAGAATGATTGATATGTGATTAATGAACGATATAATTTACATAAATTTTGTAAAAATAGCATGAAACTTTCACGTGAATCCTGTTAAACCTCACAATTCATAAACTTGGGGAAATGTGAGACATGTTATACAAAGCAGCTAAGAGTTACCAGTTATAGTTGTAATGACAAATGAGCTGGAGCCCTCCAAAATATGCGCTCAAGGATAACTGATACATGAACACAATTACTTTAAAATAATCGGAGGAAACCGGCGATTAACTTCACACGTGTTCGAACTCCAAACATGCATGATACTTCCGTACAATGAGGTATTTCTGAAGTAGCTAGCAAAAATGAATAAAGCGAACTAAACCTTTCATCAATTCATTGCGCATGCTTTTATACTTTCGCATTTTGCTTTGTTGTAGTTGTGGCATGTTAAAACAAGAAACTGGATAATAGTAACTAACTTTGCAAACAGGTATGCCAATGCAATCATGTGTGGCCTTCAAGTAGATTCCATGTAGAACCAGTAGTAGTCGTAGTAGTAGCAATAGTAGCCATCTCCGATTAAACTGGAACGCTTATGTAATCTCACACGGATAACATAGGTATAATTTTTGCTGACTGAAAATTTGATGTGCCAATGAATATATGGAATTCAAGAAGTTCATTGACATATTATGCATCAATTTCACTGGGACAGCAACGGCTTTTATGTAACTTGGTATTGACGCAGGTTGTAAAGCCCTTTCCATTAAAATAAGCCGATTATTTTATTAACTTAGGAATTATACTCTTTACTATAATCTAACCACTTGATTTGACAATTTGGGTTACAGTTACGGTAAGACTAATCAATCAATCTCATCATCATGATGTCATCAATGGCACTTCAAAATACTATTTAAAATACCCGAGTCTAGCAGTTAAATTGTCTTCATGTAAAGGAAGCAGACTCCAGGCAAATAATGCGTTTATGGTGACAAATGGGCTAAATAACAGCATTCCAACTCCTAATTTCTACGTTGCGTGTATATTTGTTTCCACCTAAGAATAGGTACATTGAGTTTTACATTTTATGCATTTCAGAAATGTCGTTTCATCACCCACATCGAGTGTATCTTAAACTTCTTTTTAATACATGCCATAAACTTAGCGTTTAGAACTTTATACTACTATGCAAAGCATGCAAATCCGTGCTAATTTGCCTGTGCGTAAATGATGCGTAGTAAAGGTTTCTGCGTTTCATTTTTATTAGTAGTGTACTATTTTTGTCATGCCCTAGATACTTTGTTATCAACATTTTCGGACAGCTAAATGATGGAGAAGCCTCTCTAATTATGTCGAATGTGTTGGTTTTTAGAGATTATATTACGCTAGCAAATAATGAAAGATTCGTGTCAGTCAGAATTGCAAGCAAAACTAGATTCCATAAATCGGTAATATTTTGGTTTATGTGATAGTATATCCCATCCATGCGTTCATAACCATATAAATAGGTACATACATGCAACCAGCATAACAATGCAAGTTCAGAGAACAAATTACAAACTACTACACAAGTTACCTTATCGCTATCAAAACCCTAGCTCAGGAGTTCATATTTGTAGCCAAAATGGGGGAATTTAAACTGAATCCGGGTGACCTTGTACGCGTTATTGCCCCTGGAGGAAAAGGAGCCCAACAAAATTTACAATTAATCAAGAATTACGTGGAAACATTGGATCTGGTTCCAGAAATAACGGAAAACATCTACAATCCAGATGAACCATTTTACTCTAATTTTGACGAGTTTCGGGCTAACGACCTCATTTCTGCCATATTAAACGACAATTGCAAAGTGATATGGTGCATACGGGGAGGCTCTGGGTGTAACAGGTTGATCCCGTACCTCGAGGAACGTTTGCCCGTTGAGCCACCCACACCAAAACTGTTGATTGGATACAGTGACATCACAGTTTTGCACGTTTATCTGCATAAGAAGTATAATTGGCAAACTGTGCACGGAGCAATGCTTGAAGCCATAGCAAGTGGTTCGTACGATCCATCCTCAGACAGCGTTATCATATTGGAGAGCATACTGTTCAATCGGATATCAAATATTTGCTACAATACAATGACACGATTGGATGACGGGGAACCGTTGACAAATCCGATAAATGCTCCATTGGTAGGAGGCAATTTGACATTGGTGGAAGCTTCAATAGGTACATCTTGGGAAATAGATATTACGAACAAAATTTTATTTCTCGAAGATATCGACGTGGCAGCCTATTCCTTGGAACGCAGCTTGGAACATTTGACACAAGTTGGCATATTTAGCGGTGTTCGTGCCGTCATTTTTGGAGATTTTACAAGTGCAGATAGTCAGCAGTTGATACAATTTGTGCAAAGACGATTCGCAACGGAATCCAATATGCCTGTTTTTGTCGTGACAGGGATTGGGCATGGACCAGTAAACATACCCCTTCCGTTAAATACACAAGCCGAGATCAAACTAGATGGTCAACTTTACCACCTTTGTGACTCTGCCCCGTCAGAACTTGTTAATTAAAATAACAGCATTAACTTTAGAAACATTTAGTGAGAATAGAAATATTGCGAATAATGTATTTCAGCTTCAGCTCAGTTTTGCTTCAAACATAAATAATGTGATTTTTGCGCTTACGATTATAACATCACAATATATGTATAATATTATGCAGCAATATACAGAAATATATTTGTTAAAATGCCAATAGCGTGTGAAAATATTTAGTATTTAAGAACGTAAATAAAATATTTTATAAATAAGATTATTCTCCCGGGGACTGGTCTGACGATATGAGCTTTTTGACGAAATCGTCAAAAATGACCATTTCCGATTCAAATGATTTCAAATCTTCGTCGGTAATAAGGGATCCCGAGTCGTCCCCAGGAGGCGGAGGTGGCAAACTTTCCAAAGACACTGGGGCTTGTTGAAAGTTGTTGAAGAATTGAATTGGATCTGAACTATCAACAGTACCGGAAGACGAACTTCCACCGCCAGCAAATGGTAGCGCTTTCTGTAAACAAGGAGAACAAAAATTATTATAATAATAATCAACAAAACGTGTATATATCATTTATTATTTGAATTCATTTGTATTAATAATTAAATCATTATTACCAAATCTACTAGCACAAAATCATTGCTAGATTCATCTTGTTCAGTAACAAGCGCGACAGTCTCTTCGTTAGTGAGGGTCTTGGAATTATGTAGGTTCCCAGCTCCTTGTGCATTGTTTTCCCCATTTTTATCTTGCTGCTGTTGAGTTTTGTGCAGCATCATCGACTTTTTCAACAGGTTCCCCAGGGGCATATCATCAAAATCTGCCTCTTCGTCGATGGGACTGAATAGCGTGGCATCATCAACAAATGCTGCTGCTAAATGCTTTTTGGTTGTGGTTACAGGAGATGATGAAGGACTGCCTCCGTATTTAGGGCTACCAGGTACCAGGGGTCTAATATTTTCTCGTCCCATACCACCAAATGTAACTGGGGTGCTCCTATTTCTTTGTCTCCCGAGTCCTTTCTGTCCAGGACTAAAAAGCACAAATAGACACGTTGTTAGCATCAATTTTGTATTGGTCCACTTTGTGCACATGTGTATATTTTATTAATATGACATCACCTATCCAAAGGAGTATTTTCTATGGCATAATGATCAGATTTAATCATTAATTTATTGATATGGGAAGTAGTCGGTGTCCCTACTACAAAATGTGCACAGCCTTGACTAAAGTTTGAGGAAAGTTCCATTTTGGTACGATACGCCAGTTCCAGAGTCAATGTTCCATAAGGGGTAACAACCTACATTGAGTTTTAAAATATATTGTTATTAACAGCTCAATTGAAAAATTCGATAATATTTTGCGTTTTTTATTAAAAATAATAAACAATTATTTTGCAAACCTTTCCAAGTTGATTAAATTTATACCCTTCACCAAGGACATTCCCATAGTCAATATATTCATGCAGCATTCCATTTTCTCCTGCATCTCTAGGTGGAGACGAAGCTCCTTGCGGTAGATCCTTCATTTTTGGTTTAAAAAATCCAGCTCGCTCCCCTTTGAAGAGTGAAATTGCGGAGAAAACATTGTAGTACAGTTTAAATTCGTCTTCGTCACTCAAACTTAATTTTCTACTCAGCTTATACGCAGGCAAACTTCTTGTCACACAAAGTAAACTTTTAAGCAGTAAACTCATTCGATTATACACATTGTATATTACACGAGAGGAATTGTTTGGACTGGAGTCAGATCCCCTATCGTAAAGAATCGACCACAGTTCCAATACAAGTTTAGTGTTGGGATCAGTCATAGACTGCAAACTGATTTCGATTACAATGGGAATTTCGCTGGACTGACTTTTGAGGACATCTTTTGTTTGTTCCAAGACTTCAAGGTTATCTTCAATATTCAGATTGAACTGAAAAGCAAATAAAACAATTATATCCATAAGTATATCCATATTATGAGTGTAATTTTGTATTTAGTAATAATTTGATATTAAAAACTCACCCAATCAGTTCCTGTGGAAAATGGCTTGCTATCTGTTTTAACCTTTTTCCCCAGACGAGACTGGACTACAACTTGTACGCTTTTTAGTGTAAAAAATTTGACGTATCGTTCAATATCCTTGCCACCTTCGTGATCTCCACATCCACTCCCCCCTCCAGATCCGGTTGGACTATTTGGCTTATCATATCTATCCGGGTCGCCGTCCAACGTCTCTGACCCTTCACTACCCAGAATGGCAGTAGCCATTGTCATTTATTCACAAGCAGTACTAACTGCACTACTTAATAGGCTGTTTGAATAAAAAGTAAAGAGATAGCGTTTCTTATGACTGATACAATTTAAAAAACAATTTAAAAACACTTGAAGGTAATTATAGTGTCCCTTGTTCATTTAAACACTTAAGCTAACTTTTTAATGCTTTTAAAAGCAGTTCTACACTTGACCACCACCCACATCATTATTTTCATCTGTCATCCTCACTGCGTGGTTATCTAAACTTAGTTTTTCGACGAATATTAAACCCATGTTTATGCATTATTCAATTTATTTAACTAATTGTTCAAGGTAATCAATGTGTAATACAAATGATTAGTGACAACAATTAAAATATCCACCTTTACTCGTCACTCTGTCATTCACTTCATTTAACTGCATTTAATAAAACCTGTTTTATGACATCATCCTCCCAAACCAAACACAAAACACCACAACCAACCGATAACCCACCACATAAACCGGATAATCTTTAAGATAACCACTTGTTCATTAAATGCGTAATTGTATACTTTATTTTTTCACATTTTTCTCCGTACAACTCAGGATAGCAGGATTTTTAAAAACATATTATGATCATAACATAATTGTTGGTAGTTAAAAATTAACAATAATTGTTCCATGTATTGTGAAATGTTCATTAAAAGTGCACTTAACTGAATAAAAAAATTAATTAAGGATACATCAAAGGATAATATTTTGTGCGAAGCGGATTCAGCTGTTCATCTATTCACACGAATCTACTACGTGCTTTGCCCCTCAGCATCAGCATTCCTGCTTGAAAGATGGCACGACAAGCAGTCTTCCAAGCTACACACCCACGCGATATAGAAGGCATGTTATAACGGAAAGCACGGTTATCATAATTTATGAACTAATTAAAACAGTAAATCTGTTAATTATATTTTTAATTCAAGTCCGTTAAATTCAATCCCAAAAAGTCTAACCTGTCTTGTCT